>PVIC010006946.1:0-52590 GCA_004025085.1 Thryonomys swinderianus
ATGAAATGGCACTAATACAGCAGTAGGAAGTCGCTGTAACGAAAGCAGAAGAGCCACACATGCCCTCCCAGGTGGGCAGTGAGGAGGCAGGTGGGACATGGCGTCAAAGCACGGGGCAGTATGTGGTCCTTCATCCTGAACCAGTTTCCGATGGGACATTGTGGACTCACGCGGACCCTGGAGTTAGGAGAATTCTGGATAGCATCCCGGCTCCACCATTTACCAGCTGTTTGACCTTGAAGCAAAATGATCCAACCTCTCAGGACCTTGATATTCTCATTTACAAAACAGAAATAATAAAGGCCTCTACCCTACGGGACTGTAGTAAGGATAAGTGCGCTGCTGAAAGTGAAACACCTGGTCCATTGTAGGTGCTCAGTGATTGGGTTATTCTTTCTTTGGGGGAAATTCGTGAAGTTCTCAGGAGAGGACTTTACATTTGGCGTGACGGTAACCTATCTTGTCAGGAGTATTTGTGAATTCTTCACATCCTCCGGGAATCTCTTGTGTTGACATTGACATGGGACCTGCAGTGAAAGCACATGTAGAAAACTCCTGCGCTTTGTGGCCCCTGGATCTCTCTGGGGAGAGTGTGCCTTAGGGCCCTCTGGACTGCCGAGAGCACTGGCCACACTTTCCAGCCCACTGAGGGGATGGTGGTCAGGAAGGAAGCCACAGAAAAGTACTCGTGAACCTCCATCTTTACAGCTTCCCAGGAAAGGCAGACGCCCTGGAAGAGTTATGGAGTAGCCCCGTGCTGAGCATATGCTAGAACTGTTTATGCCTTGTAGGTAAAGATATCAGAAGTAAATATTTGCAGTCAGGGATCCCTGGCATGTTGATAAACTGATGGGATGAAAAATTGCCCCTGCATGAATGTATGTGTTTGTGTGTATGTGTGTGTGTGTGTGTATGTCCTGGACAGAGAGAGAGGTAGGAAGAGAGAGGGCTAAGGAGAGCAAGGGGGGGAGATAAAGAATTTGGCCTCTTTTCTTTGCCCGTGGATGGAGAGTGGCCTTGTGAAGTGAGTAGACCCATCATCCTATGAACCTGTCAGGTATCTGGTCCTTGTGTGGACACTTTTTTCCAGTTTTCCTCTGTAGAAGGCAAGATGCAGAAATTTTCTCTAAGTCCAACCGAGGGCAGAGAAATTCATATAGTCTGGGTGCATGTGGTCCCAGGACAGACATTGCTCCCAGATTGCAGTGAAGGTATTTGAGAGCAGAAAACGAAGACAGAACAAACCTCCCACCCTGAGACTGACAGAGGCCAAAATGGAGTATCCTGCTAAACAACTAATACAATCTAAAGCCGTCCCAGTGTCCGCGGCAATAGGATGCATAGATTTGGGTTTATGCACAAACTGCAATCAGACAGCTGAAGCTGGAACGTGGGTTGTTGCCTCTGTGAACTTGGACTCTGAGCCTCTCTCACACCTGACTCTCCTCTTCCACACAGTGAGAATAAAAATATCTCCATTAGAGTGTTGTTGGGTGGATGATGCTTGTAGAACAGTCTGCATGGAAGAATTATTATTTTTGTCACTATTTTCTTACTTTCTTGGTGAGGTGACCTAGTTCTTCCGTATGCCTGTGTTCCTTGTCTTTGCTTTGTTATTTTTTTCTCTACTGCAGTAGTTTTCAAGCGTGTCCTCTGGGCCAGCAGGATCTACGTCACCTGGAAAAATGTCATTAGTGCAAATTCTCAGATCCACCTGTGCCTTATAGAGTGAGGAACTCTGGGGGGGGGGCTGGCAGCATGTGCCAGGCATTCTGTGCCCAATCCAATGCCCCACGCTGCGGTTGCTCATGACTTTTCCTCATAGCTTTTGCTTTCTCAGGCATATGGTGGTCCCTCTGATCTCATTTCCGTCCTTATCCTTATAAGCTATTCTACACATAGCTGACTTAAAAAAAAATCCTACAGCAGATTCCTGTTGTCTGTAGAATAAAACTGACTTTAGCTGTAGACCAAAGGCCTTACGTGATTTGAACTTTGCCTCCTTTCCATCTGTCTCAGCATCAGCTTTAGCTTCTTCCTCTCTCTCTTTGCGCCTTTCTGACTATTTTGTTTTGTCCTTCAAACACACCAAACCTCCTGCCTAGCATGGGATGGTCTGCTAGCGCCAGATCTTACACATCTGGGCTATTTTGACCAAGGCCTCAGCTTCCATGTTCCATTTCAGACAGGCGTTTTCCTGCCTTCCCCTTCAGACCTACCAAAGAATACTATTCCATTGCTTTCATGGATGAGTTACCATCCAATCTCCCTGTTTATTTGTTTGTTTACATGTTTACCAAGTCTCTGGCTGACCAGAATATGAATGTTTTGAGAACAGTGGCCTTGCTTATGTTTTTCTTATTCTACCTTTGATGCTTAGACAAGTACCTGGCACAGAGTGGGTGGAAGATAAATATTTCTTTCTTTAAACAATGAATGAGAATGAATCGATGGATCAATAAATTGAACGCAGCAGAGAACTCTAGAAGGGTGATGCCCAAAAGTGGTCATTTGAATCGTTTCTAATCCATTCCTATCACACCTACATAGTTTTTTTTTTTCCCCCTTCAGTGGTTCATAAGAGAATGCAATGCCCTCCCCTTTCTCAGGCATTTGGAAAGTGAGCACGTTTTGCAGATGAGAAGGGCACATCAGTTCCCAAGCGGGCAGGGCTGGGTGGGCTACATTTCTCACAGTGCTCTCTGGTCATGCCATGCCACAGTGTCCCCTGTGCCTCCCCAGTCATTTCCAGCATTTCTTGCGAGTCAGTGGTTGAGTTTAGTCACGACAGGCAGCAGCTGGGGTGTCCCAGTGTTGTCAAGCTCTTCGTATTCCCGTCACGACCTGTACAATAGCTATTCCTCCAGGAAAGAAAGCCTTGACCTGGCTCCGAAATGGTTAATCCGGCTCAGACAGCAGCTATTTTGCTTCTGAGTCTTTATTTTCAGTGACTAATAGTAAAAGCGACACGAGCTCGCTTGGTCTGTGGAGACTGCAGCATAAACGACATCTCTGAGGCCCATTCCTGTGATTACTGGGCTGGATATGAGCGATCGGATATTTTGAGGAGATAAAAATGTCTGACCAGCTAATAACTACCTGACGCCAATGCCAGGACGAAGGGAGAGGAAGGGAGTGGGGAAAGTGAGGAGCATAAATCACCCCCAGACAGGTCTGATGAGGAATTCGTGTCTGGCATACACAGGTACACACACACGCACACCCATGAGCGTGCACACACGCACACGCACATACACACATATGCACGCAGGAAAGACATCCAGTACCTAAAATAAACACCCATCTCACATACAAACACAGAAACACCACCAAACACGGAACCTGAGCTGACTCAGAAACACTGCATTTTGACCTGCAGGCTGCAGGTTGGCCACATCCGTACACATGCAGATCTCGTATACATTCAACACACACGTGTGCAGAACACATCCTTCCTACATACTCCATGTGGCTGCATACAAAATCTGATTATCAACACTGAGACATACCCACTCAGTTAAGCCACACAGGACACTTCTTACAAGCATCTAGGGCAATAATTCACACATGTGTAGCACACACAACACATGTACTCAATTCACTCTCACAGACAATACCTCTACATGCATTATACACACAGATAACAGCAAAACCATAGACTCACATCCCAAATCACAATGTATGCATAAAAGCATGTCCAACTAACACAACAGAAGCTCAGGTATAAACACAAATGCACATGTATACACAAGCATAACTCCACTAGGACACACCCTGGAGGCATGCCATGACACAGACTTCAGTGGTGCATGTGTACATGTTCATTTTTTAAAAATTAGCCCCCAACAACAAATGCAGTAACAAATCGACATCATACACAAACTCTACTCTGTAACTGTCAGATTAAAAATAGTGACCTACAGAAAACTAATGTGTCATGTGATTATCTTATATTTTGTGGATCTTCTTTCATTCTGAAAAAGTCAGCTCTTTACCTAGTTGGGGTCATCTCCTCTTTCGCTCATCTCTGGCTGCAGGAGGACGAGGTCAGAAGAAAGGACAGCCCGGGGCTCCTACCCTCCTCCTGCACGACTCAGGAGCAGATTTGGGGTATGGTCCTTTGCAAGGCTGGCCTACTGTATGAGCTGGCATCAGAACCTCAGCTTCTTCATCTGTAAAGTGAGTATGAGCCTTCTTCAAAGGATTTAATCAGAAAAACTACAGAATATAATCTGAGCGTGAATTGTGGACCTGATGTCCTCATATTCCTCAGATTTATGAGACCCAGGACAACCCATGTACCCAGTTCTATTTTCACCCCTTCCTTTGCCTTTTCTTCCAAAGAGACTTCTGAGCAGCATGTGTGACTAGTCCAGCTGGGCTTGTCAGAAAACTTGGGCTAATGCTTATTTAATCAACTTCCTCAAATCTTTATTCTAAAGAACTTGTGTCAAATGATTTACCTGTTTTATCTAATTCAACCTTCACAATGATCCCGTAATGAGGTATGGTTTGGTCAAAAGATTGTCCACCACATTAGCAGTTAGTGACTTTTGGAGGCAGGAGCCAAACATACTCCGGGAGGTGTAGAGGGCATATCTTTTCCACCCTCCCCACAAAGCTGACCTGAAGTTTCTACTGAGTCGCCAGGTGAGGCCAGGTTCCAGGCAGGACCCAGGGTCCCGTTACACTGGCACCTTCTCTACCGAGACCTGGGAGCTGGGAATGATGCAGTGCTGTTGGCCTCATGCAGAGCATTCTTTGTCTCTCCCTTGGTACTCAGTCTGTTAGGGCTTGTGTCTAGATGTCCACCAAAGCCTCATGCGGCCACAGGTGGAGCTTCTTGGAGGTGGCTGGATCCGGAGTGTGTGACAGTGAGAACAGGGTGTATGATTACCAAATTAATCCACTGATGGTTTTGGCATTGTTCTGAGTAAAACTAATGGTGACACATTCTGGGTGTGAGTGCTGCCACTCTGTGTGGGAGATCTTCTATGGTCTTTGGTCCTTTGCTGTTTGTTGCTTGTAGCTTGCTGCTTTCTGGTTTGGCCTGCCATGAACTCTTCCTCCTCTGCGATGTCCCTCTGCCATGCCACTGTGCTTTGGTGCCAGCTAACTATGAAGTGAAACCTCTACCAACTGTAAGCTGAAGGTATATGTCTGCCCTTAACTTTGGGTGTCCTATATTTTATCTCAGCAATGAGAAAAGTAACCAAGACACAGCCTAAGTTTGGGATTACAGCACGCTTTCAACCCTGTTAAACTACACCTCCCTCCTCTAAGTCTTTTTTTTTGCAGACTTTAATTAGTCATGAACTAATTAAAACTTCTCAATAGAAGGACACAGAGTGGCAGGCTTTTCTGTCATTAGGCCTTGTCCCTGCAGCCACTATCTGTGACTGGTGACTCGGGGTTGACCCACATACAGTGTTTCTGAGAATAATATTGGAGACGCACGTGGGCATAAGAGCTCCCTTTTTTGCATCACATGTTACACTGCATCATGGTTGGTGATTGAGAAAGAAGAGTGCAGTTTTAAATTCTTCCTCTGTCTTTCTAGGTGACCTTGAACCTATTACTTACAATTTTTGGCATTCCAGTTTATTTCTACATAAAGTGAGGCTTAATCCTGAAACATGGTCTTCAAAGAGATGACATGTGATCTAAGTGAGTTAGTATTTGTGAGTTTATAATAGAACCTCACACATAAAATTTGACCGTCATCATCATTATCAACAGCAGCTGCAGCTCACTGTACAGTCTCCATTTCACTGTACCTTTTGTTCATATCTCAAACCTTGTAAGTTGGGATCACTAAGTGGCTCTTTCTCCAGCCAGCTTTATTTCCTTGCCATCATCCCTGACATGACATCAAGTTCACAAAATGCTCTCGGTGGAGCTGCTCTGATATGGTTTAGTTCAGTGCGATGCATCAGATGCAAATTCTAATAGCAGAGGTGCACATTTATCTATCTCTGGTGATGGACAGGAGGTGCCAGTGTGGCATGTTTGTCTTTTAGCACAAGGTACATAGGGACTGATCAGAGTCCTAAATTCATGGCACTGTTTCCCTTTTAGCGGGTTTCCTGAAGTCCTTTCCAGCCTGCTCCCACCAGAGAGCTTCAACTTCCAGTCTCCTTATTTTTGCTGAGCTACCAGCTTCTCTTCTCTTTTATTTATAAAATCCTTCAACCAACGTTGATATTTCATGCTATATTTGTCACAACAAGCCTTATGTTTAAATTGCTGGGTAATCCAAAGATTGAGAAACCTCCATGTCTTGCTTTGATAATGTTAGAACTTATCCAGAAGTTTCTTGGTGGAAAATTCACTGTGTGTTCTGCCATCCTTTGGGCCACCTGGCCTTCAGGGGGAACTCATGCTTTTATAAGATACTACAGGCGGGATTGCCATGGGAGAAACTTCAGAACACTTGTGTGTGTGTGTGTGTGTGTGTATGTGTGTGTCTGTATGTGTGTACACAAAACATCAGTCAAAACCAGTTATGATACTGGCAACATGGTATGGTTCAGTCCTACAGGTTTTCACCTAAAGAATAAAAACAGCTTCCTTCCACCCAAGAAGGCACCCAAGAGTTCAGGAGGCTGCAGTTCTCAGTGCCATAGACTATCCATTTTGACCTTCCTTCCTATGTTTTTAATTCTCTTGACACTAGCTCTGCAGTTCATGTCAAGGTCACAGCCCCTTTCTCAATGCTCTCCCATTTGCTAGAAATTCTTTACACATGCGGATACTCATCGTTTCAAATTTCAATCATCCTGAGAACACTTTGGAGTAGTCAGGAATATTAAAAAATCTAATAGGGTTTGGTGGCACATACCTGAGGTCCCAGCACTTTGAGAGGTTTAGGAAAGAGGTCACAAATGTGAGTCCAGTCTGGTCAGAGTAGTGCCGTAGTAAGACCCTATTTAAAATTAAACCATAAAGAAACAAGTGCTGCTGATGTAATTCAGTATAAATTCAGACTCTGGGCTCTATCTCCAAAACCAAAAACACTAGAGAATCTTAATAAATATCCAAGATAACTAAGAATAGACATCATACTTAAAGATAGAGAATGTCATCATCATTCTCCACATCTCAGTCTCTTTATTTGTGAAATGGGGACAATGTTGCCATCAGTCACTCATTGTAAGGGTTGAGTGGGAGGGGCCAGGGACAACGTTAGGAGCCAGTCTTTGGAAGGATGAGAAGTTTGGAACTGGGTATTACAGGAGATAAGGAGTAATTTTTACTCACTCTTGAACTCTGTCATTCAACTTGTAGTCTTTGGAAAGTCAATGATTAATAATTAAAGTTCCTATGATGCTCAGATATTGAGTGCTTAGGGTGCACATAATCACACAATTAAGACTTTAATCATATGATCACTCCAAAATTCACAAATTAATAGAATATAGGAGATGGGAGGGTTGGTGTTGGAAAGGTTTCCTTGAAGAAGCAACAGTAGTATTGAAATGTGACGGTGGGTAGGGGAAGGAAAAGAGGAGTCATCTTAGGTGGAGGAAATGGCATCCATTAAAGGGTGTGAAATAAGAGGAAGTATGACTCATTCTTCCACACAAATGTGGTGGGTACACAGAGGCTGTGATGGTGGCGAGAAGCTGTACAGGATAAGATTCGAGAAGTTGTGGGGACCAGGCCAACCAGGACCGTGTAAGACATTGTGAAACTTGGGCCTTTTCCTGATGCAACTGGACACATTTGCAGGGTATCAAACTGCAGAATAGTAAGCTTCAGTCTCGTTTGCTGCTGAGAATGAGTCAGAGGGGGGCAAATGACGAAGATGAAGATCAGAGAGGAGGTGACTGCAACAGTCCGGGTGAGATGGGTGGTTCCACTGGGGGCCATGATGGTAGAGCTGGGAATCACATCAGCTGCAGTAGAAGACACTAAAGTGATGAGGAAGGAGAGGGACGTTGACAATGACTCCCGAGTCTCCTATCATAGCACAAGAGTGATGTGCTCATCGACACTTCAAAGTTGGAGAGCAAGAAAAATATTGTGCAATCCTGTGGAGACAGGATTTCATTTCTCAGCAGTGTCCTATGGGATTCCACTTTATTTCCCCATCTTTTGGTGTCCTTTGTACACAGGAGGCTCCTAGAGGGTTTAACAGTGATACAGACCAATGTGATGAGAGACAGCTTGCACATCAGCTGCTCCACTCCTCATCTTCGGAGGAGATCTGTGTCTGAAGGTCTTGGAATGAAGGAGTACAGATCTCAGTTTACCCCTCTCAGACCTGGGTCTTCTCCATTGCTTTGGCCAATATGTAGATGCATCTCTCAACTAAACAGATGGTTTAGTGAAAGAGCATCATGCACCCAACCATCTTTGTTCAATTCTTATTCCCACCAAGTGGAGCCTCTATTCTCTGGCTCAGCAGCGCCTCTCTTATGGGATGCTCATGATGATTGGTGTGAAGCATAAGTGCAGGGCTTGTTTCTCAAAGAAAGCTGGGGATTATTAATAGTTTTGTCACTGGGAGGACGAGTCCCATCTCCCCTGATTTTTACTCCCAAGGCTTCCAGATTTTCTTTGTGATACACATCCTAGAGTGCTTCTTACATGTGCAACTCTCCAGCTGAATTTAACATTCCTGGGAGTGATTCCTGAAACTGTCTGTTTCCCAGACAGAAACATCTCTTTCCTTTGATGTAGCTGAACATTCTGGGTCTACTTCATATATTTCTTATTCTTTTTATTATTATTATTATTATTTTTTTAATTTGAGACAGGATCTTGCTTTGTAATTTAGGCTGGGCCTGAGCTCACTATGTAACTCAGGCAAGCCTGGAACTCAGCAATCCTCCTGCCTCTGCCCTCTGAGTGCTGGGATGACAGGCGTGAGCCACCACATCCAGCAATGTATTTGTTTTTAACTCTATTGAGAACAGCCATGATTTTGGAGTACTCATGAGGTCCAGACACCAACCAACTGAAGAATTTTACCCATGTTACTTTACCCAGTACTTGAATGATACTTCAATCAGCTGTTGATTAAGAAAATAAGAATAACTTCTCCACGTTGTGTCTTTAGCCTGCAAGAGGGGTGATGCTAGGCACTGCTCTGTCATCACTTCGTTTGGTCCTCACAGCAGCTCTTTAGGACAGGTGTTAGGATGTCTGCTTTGCTAGGGATGCATCTAGCCACACAGGGCAAAGTGACTTGTCACCCATCCTGAAGGTGGGAGGGGAGAGTGAGGGGATTGATTACAGGTAGATGGCAAGACCAGGACACAATTCCTGGCTTCTGCAGGAGAACACACCCTGTTCATGCAAGCTGACGCTGCTAATGAGAACACCCCCCTCCCCACAAAGGCAGTACCCAGACAGAAACAGCTTAGCGCCTTTCCTCTTGGCCTTGTGTGAGGTGGAGCCAGCGCAGCACCCATCTGGGCCCTGAGAGGGAAGAGGAAGAGAAGAACCCTTCACACAGTCTTTACTGATCAAGGCTTAAATCAGGGGGAAAGAAAAAAAAAGTTAGAATGTTCCCTACAAGTAAGTAGGCGAGATTGGGATTCACCTGTTTCAGAAGCTGGGATGCCTTTGGGAGCTTGGATATATACAGAAACTCTCCATATTCTTAGAGTAGTTTCTAGTTAATGAAGCATTTGTCATCAAATATGTTCTAAATCCCCCCAAAACAAAACAAAAGCAAACAAACTAACAAAAATATGTACTAACCATACAAAAAACAGAGTGTAGATTCTGCCTGCAAAGACCAAAGGGGAAGTGTTAACCCAAATTCCCTTTTCAGTGGAGAAAGATGAAAATAAGAGAAAATCAAGCAACGTCCCCCCCCCCAGTTTTTTTTTTGTTTGTTTGCTCATGTCACGAAGAGTTATGCATGGCAATTCTGTACATGAAACCTCAGTTCTTCTTTCCTTTGTTTCCCCTCCTCTACCCTAGGCCCCTGGGTGATGTTCGAGCCTTTAGTAGTCCTTGAGCCCCCCAGGGAGCCAGCCCTCCTTTTCCAGAAATACTACGAGATTTCTCTATCCTGTAAAGAAATGTAATGGAAAACTGCCAGTGTATGCAGAATGTGAAATTTAGGAGCCCTGTCAGGTCTGTATGAACAAAGAGAATAATTGATCAGTGGCAACCTTCTCTTTAGAAAATATTTCATAGCCCAAAAAGCTACTCATAATTTACATATGAACTGGCATTTTGAGTTTCTGAGCACTCCATGCCTGTTCTCCTCTTGAGCCACCCAGAAATCTAGTGAGATGGAGTAGGAGTGAGAGAGACTGAGAGAGGCCTCCTACCTTACACCGCTGCTACTCCTGGAGTCTGGGGCCGTCGCTCGAAACTCATGGCTCCCTTGGCTGGACCCCTTGGCTACTTGCATCAAATCACCCTTCGGATTTCTGCGGGCTTGACTGAAATCTCCCAGTTTTCATGAGAATATCTCCCCTGTCTTCGATCATATCTGATGTGGGGTAGGAATGTAGCTACATGAAAGAATAAATTCCATCAAGTCATGGGGCAGAAGCATGGCCAGAGAAGTGCTTCTGACTGAGAGCTTCTCATTCTCCTGAATCCGGGCCGAGTTCCAGGGGCTTTGTGTGTCGTAGTCAAGGAGGAGAACTGCCCCTGGAGAGTTCTTCAAGGCAACCAACTTCCGGAAGGTCCCCATGGTTAGTCACCGGGCAGAACCACTGACTTCTCAGCAAGGAGCCCTGGTTCCAGTCAAACCAATGCTAGGTATGTCTGGAAATAGCTCCTTCTGGGATGACCCCTGCAACTAGACCTCAGGAGCTGAACAGACAGCTGAGTCACGATCTCACCGCCTGGGCCTGTGTTGATCGCCAAGCTGGGTACATACCTCAGGACTGGGATTCCACTTATGTTTGGTGGACTTATGGGCCAAGAGCAGCCTGGAGATAGATACGGTGTATCAAGGAACGAGGACACTTCAGACCTGGGACAGCCAGGAGAGTGGGTAATGAGCTGCTGCTCTTGCTTAGGTTCTGCTTCGTTTGCCTGATAGACAGATGAAAGGCATGGTAGGCCCCACGATGAACTCCGAAAGCAGCATGGAGAAAGGAGGAGTGACTGTGCAGTGCATCTTGTTCCCCCGTGGCTTTGTGTGCCTATCACGATACTGTTCTTCCTGGCAGTGAAAGCCCAGCTTCCTGCCTCACCTGTGAAACCTCAGTGCAATGCTCTCGCAGGGTAAGAGAAGATGTTCTCCAGGGTCTGATCAGGGTCAGCTCTCGGCAACAGACTTTGTCATTAAACGGCAGTCAGAAAAGCCCTGAAAATATGATGAGATTTTGGTGTTTTGCTGGAGGGCAGGATGGCCATGTCTCACGGTTCTCAGATCCAGTTTACATCTGTGGTCCTAGTGCAATAGTTCATAATGTCCCCTTTCCCTCCCCTGACGTGTCCCCATTTCAGTTGTAAATTATGAGTCTCTAGACTATCTGTGAAATGAGGGCACAGAGAGGGTGAAGGGTCCTGTTCAGTCACATAGCGGATTGGTGAGGGAATTGTCTGGAAACCGAGCTTTTCCTTCCATGCTCGGGCTTCACACTCTCTGTGGTATTCGTTTATTTTCCAGAGAGGATCTGAGGCAGTCACTCCCCCACAAAGTTTAATACCTTGTCGTTACCATTTACCACCTTCAAATCATAGAAGTTTAGAGCTTCTTCTCATAAAACCAACGTGGAAATGTGGCATGCTTGTATATCAGAAACATATATTAATTTGATCTCTCTGGGGATTTTTAAAGGTTTTCCAGAAAGCCCATTATTTATTCTAGACTTGTACAATGACTTTGGCCAGAAACAGAATCTTTTAGTAATTGTATTGGTGGACGATTCTTCCGAACCATCAGAAGTACCAATCAGGGGCACATGATAGAGAATCAGAATTTTTCTAGGTCAACTCCCAACCTTACCGCTTACTAGACATGCTACCTGGAACATATTTCATCACTGACTTGACCCTCAGTTTTGTTATCTGCAAAATGGAGTGCCTAATAGTTGCTGACCTTTACTAGATGCATAGGAACCCCCTCCTTCTAGGAGTTAAATATTTTATTTGTTGTACCTTTTGACTGTTACTGCAACCCAGTGAAATAGGATTTCCAGTTTAGAGACAAGGAAACTGAGGTTCAAGGTGGTTAAATTAGTTCCTCAAAGTAGAAGAGCTGGCACTGAAATCCAGGAATATGTTTCTAGAGCCACCCATACTGTTACATAGGGGGTTACTCTGGCAGTCAAGGGAAATAACAGCAGCAGGAGCTTTAACTAGTATCTACTGAGTGCCTATTAATGCATTTGCTACTGTGACCACCACCTTATGTGCATTAACTATTTGAACCTCACACCGAATACCTGAGCTCTTCCCAGGGTGTGACAGGAATTCCAGATAGACGCTCCATCCGTCTTGTATGGAGCGGGTGTGTGATCGAACTTCCCAACACTGCCCCATGAGGGGTGGAAAGCCAGGGTCAGAGTTTGAGTCCTTTCTAGTGTGGTATCGTACCCTTAGGATGAGTGGGAAGCAGGCTTCTTCAGAGATAGGTGGCGCAGTGGCCTCTGGGTAGCATGACTTATCTCTGCAGCCTTTGTTGGTTTCTCTTAGTCCTCCTGTGCTGGCCCCTCTATGCTCTGTTCCCCTGTGCTGCCCACATTGCTTAGAGTTCCCCAGCAGTCTAGGGTCCCTGTTATGTATCCATCCCTGATCTGCTGCTAGCAGAGTGACTTGGGACAACATCATTAATGTCTGGAAGTGTGTAAGGGGTTGGCTGAGGAGTGAGGGAGCTTGGTCCACAGACTCCCTATCCTCCAGCAGGCGAGGCTTACCATCTTCACGCAGGGACCACCAGAGCTCAAATATAGCAGGACAGAGCAAATCCCAGCATGCAAGTGTCCAAGACTGCTTGCTTCCTGTTCACTGTTGTCCTCTTGGCCACAGAAAGTCTGGTGGGCCCATCCAAGTATCAATATAGAGTGGCGAGGAACACATGTGAGTACCAGAAATGGGAGAACCCGTGCCTGGTTTTATAATCTTTCTGGGATTTTCTACTTCTCGCTGTTGTTATTACACTTATTCGTAGTACCATTTTGTCTTGTTTGACCCTGCTTGCTTCTTCCCCTGATCTGACCAAATCTTTTCTCCACTCAGTGGCCAGAGTAGCTTTTGCAAACCACAAACCTTGGGTACGTTCCCTGTACGATCCCTCTTGCTCTAACCACAGAGACCAACAGATTTCTCACAGCCACAAGATCCTGCATGGTTACCCACTGCCTGCACTAGCGGCTAATTTCCTCTCCTTTTTCCCCATCTCTCCTTTTTCTTGCCCTCCCACGATGGGGAGCGCGTGTTCTCATCCTTGAAGCACTGGCGATATGGGGCCGCAGCTCCGTGGAAGGCTTTTGCCTGCCCTCACTTGGCTGACCCTGTTTGTCATCCTTCGGTCCCCGAGTTAATGTCTGCTTAGTGAGTTTCCTGTGACCCCTGCTGGGGCTATGTCCCAGTTACATGCTTGCGCTGCTATTAACCTATGTGGGCTCGCTCTGAGTAGGCATCCAGGGCGCGGCCACGAATGAGGGTGGTTATTCAGCCGCGTCTCTCTGCTTCATTACACCTTCACTTCCACGGGAGGAAAGGTGTCTGTTTTGCCTGTTGCAGGATCCACGAAGCACAGTGCGGGGTCTGGCGCACAGCAGGCGTACAGTAGTTTGTTCTTGAAGGAAAGACGCTGACGGACCTCCCGCATGACCCCCTCCCCTCCTTCTCCCCTCCCCTCCGTGCTTGTGTGGAATTTGTCAGCACGACGGCTGAGAATTTGTCTTGAATTTTAAACAACATTTGATTCCAAAATGGGGAGATTTAGCAGACAAAGCTCTTTCCTTCATCTTTTTTTTTTTTTTCTTCTTTTTTTAAACTAAGGCTGAGATACTGCTCACCCTCTGGGGACATTTCGGCCCCTCCCCCCCTCCCCCGCCCTTCTCCCACTAAAATGGGCGCTGTGAACTGCTCTCCCGGAAATCTTATGAAAAGGGCAGGGTATTGGAATTTGAGACAAAGGGAAGAAAAATGAGCTGGCTTGAAAAGTCTGCCGGCATCATAATGAGCGAGATTATTCTGGGAAATGCAGCAGTCGGCTGTGCAGGGCCTGGTAAGAGGCAGTTTAAAACCAGCCTTGGGCCAGACACATATCACACACACACACACCACACACACACACACACACACACACTCACAGGCACACACACAGCCACGCGGCAGCCTGGCACGCTGGCTGTGGCTAAGACAGTCCTGGTATGGCTAGGTGGCTCATCAGTGGAGCAGGGAGAAGAAGTCCCAAAGCTCGGAGGTTACCTGGTGTCACCCGCTGTCACCTGTTCTCTGGGTGAGAGATGGATCCCAAGGTCCAAGCGCTCAAGGAGCTGAAGTTCAGCGCTGCCCACAGTGTGCCGTGGGCTCTTGGGCCTGCTCTTCTCCTTGCCTCAGTCTCTTTCCCTTTAATAATATTTATTACTTTAATAAGTAAATGCCAGGTACATGTGCGGTGAGTGTACCTCACCCTCACACAATTGGAGATGAGAGGCCTTATTATTTTGTATTATTATTTTCATTTATGATTATCAGTAGCGAAGCTCAGGGAGGCTGTTTAAATCTTAAAGTAGGTCAGTGGGAGACCAAGATTTCAAATACCAAATAGGCTGTGTGTTTCCAAAATCAGAGTTCACGGATCGATAGGGAGGCATCGAATCTTCTGATAAAAAGGCTCCACTCTTCCTCCTTGTGCACCTTCTCAGCCAGATTCAAGGGGAGCAGCAGCGAAGGCATCGGACACCTGCCTGGGTTATTCTCACAGTCTGGACGTGATCTGGCAGACACAGCCCTGGACGCCCCTGTTGTCTCTGTTTCACAGATAGGAAAACAAAAACTCGAATAAACTAACTGACTTCTTTCAAGGTTTCATAGGACAGTCAGGGTTCAATTCCTAAGGCCTACGCTCTTTAGTCCACACATAATACTCTAAAAGGAGGGGAGTGGTCCAGCCTCCAGCAAGCTCCTCGCATGGCCCTGTAGGTGTGTAAGTTTAGTGGATTGAAGAATACGGATAAGCAGGGCTCCCCAGAGATGCTGAATGTTCTGAGATCTAACTGGGTGAAGCACTGGCCCAGGAAGGAAAATATAAGGGGACGCCCCAAAAAACTCAGTCATTAAGACGATACGTCTTTCACTCATCTTTCAGAACTAAAAATCAATGCCCAAAATTCCATGTCACTGAAGGCAGAAGCAAACTCTACTTATACCATCGTAGCTTCTCTCTAACCCAGCCCCGCACGGGAGGCTGTGGTACGCCAAGGTCAGGTCTGTGGTGGGAGGCAGCGCCCACGGCTCTGGTCAGAGCTGAGGACCCCTGTCTGCAGGGCCCAGGAGGCAAGGTGGGGGCTGCACGGACAGCCTGGGGAGGTGGCACCTGGCGACGGGAAGACACTGAGCTCAGGGAATGAATCGCACTCTGATTTATTGTCTGGGAAAAAATAAGTGACTGGCTGGAAACGTCTAACCCAAGAGCTTCACTGGCCCATTAGGTTAACCATCCTCTGCTCTCTGAGCCTCTAGCTCTAATAGTGATTTTTTTAACTTTGAAATTTCAGTCCACTCGAGAGTTATAAAAATGTTCCATTTATTCCCTAGAAGAAGATGGCCGATGTATGAGCAGATACAGAATGCTCAGGGATCCCTTGGACCCCGTGCCGAGGGTTTCCAGTTACGGCGCTGTGCTGAAGGGGAAGGGCCCTGCAGTTGGAGACAGAAGAGCAACGTTTACCAACAACAATTTGAGTAGGTCGCTTTATTCCCTGAGCCTGTTTCTGCGGCTGGCACACGGGGACAGTGACAAAACATTCACCTAGTGAAAATAATTGGGAGGCTGGAATAAGTTAAGGAAAGTGACAATGTCATGTAGACTGTCAAGTGCTTTCCACCTAGTAGGATGATAGTTAAAAGGTCATTGTTGCCTGGCCGTGGTGGCTCACGCCTGTGATCTCAGCACTCAGGATGCAGAGGCAGGAGGATTGCTGAGTTCGAGATGTGCCTGGACTACACACAGTGAGCTCAGAGCTAGCCTAAACTACCAAAAAAAAAAAAAAAAAAAAAAAGGTCATTGTTAACTGCTTACCTTTAAAAAGTTATCAGGTACAAAAATCTACCACCCCGTAGGCAAGCGGGCGTCTTCTGGAGGCCGGGAGTCAGGGCTTAAACTGCCCCGCCGGCTCTGCCTCTCTCTGCTCGTTCTGGTCCCACTTCACCGGTCACCCCAGGCCCCTTGGAGACTCTTGTGCAGCTGAACTCTCTCTCCCTGCACATTAGTCACAGCAGCAGATAAAGAGGCTTGAGTGACCGAGGGGCCCACAAATGAGCGCCCATTAGCACAGTCTGCACGTCCCTGGTGGGAGGGGTTGGTAAACAGTTCACACTTATCTGGCTCCTCAGCATTTAGCTGATTTCCATAATGAGCTTCACTGAACTGTGAGGCCCCAGAGGTGTCCCCAGCCCTTCAAAAAGCGCACTGTGCTCTGTAAATCTGATTTGCAGAGGAGAAGCCAATTGTGTTTACAGAGGCCCACGGCACCGTCAGCAGGCAGGCTGTAGCCTCTGGGGTGCAGCGGTCTTTATCCACAGGCCTCAGGTGCTGACACGGAGGCATCCAGGGCCTTGGCAGACTCTGGGACGGGAGATGGGGCTGTTGGAATTTTGTAATAATCCCACCTGTGTGCCGGAAGATGGGTTGAGCCACTTGTAGGCATTGGCTGGCCAGGGATAGGTCCTAGAATCAGACTGCAGCCTGGAGTTTATCAGCTTTTCTGAATGTTTTTCAAAGGCAAATGACACAAAGCAGGCAAAGTGTCCAGATTGCTTCTGTGTTGTTAATTCCAGTTAAAGTGGAATTAATTATAGCAAGATGGGGCAGACCGAGAAACTAAGGAAGAGTACTGGTCCCAAGAATTTGTCATTCCTCCATCCGCTTGGCCATTCCTTCCTCTCTTTCTTCCTCCCCTTTCCTTCCCTCCTTCCTCCTGTGCTTTCCTTCTTCCTTCCTTTTCTTTGTTCCTTCCTTCATCTATTATTTCATTCATTTTGCTTGACAAATATTTATTGAGACATTAGTGTGTGCTAAGGCTAGACGAGGCGTCACAGATATGGGCTGCACTTCTGTGGAATGCACAACACAACGGGAGAGATGGAAATTAATAAAAATCATCAAATAAATAAAAGCGAAATTGCCACTTTGAGAAGAGCTATGAAGAAGAGACACTTGATAGGATGAGAGCCTGTGATAGGCGAGAATAACATAGTTAGGGAACACTTCTCTGAAGAAGAAACACTTGAGTTTTGAGATCTGAAGGAGTGATTTAAATGGAGAGGGAAGAAACTTCCAGGCAGATGGGCAGCTTGTCCTTCTCATCAGAGGGAGGATGGCCAGCGGGTTGTCAGACACGTTAGCTTTTCTGTAGTCACTAAAAGCTCCTTGACTTTAGAAGATACTTGTTTATTCAATTCAGGCCGCTAGAAGGACATCGCAGACCAACCGGCTTACAGAGCACCAAACTCTCCCAGTGCTGGTTGCTGAGAAGTCCTGGATCAAGATGACTGCAGATCTGGGGTCTGGTGAGGGTCTGTTTTCAGGTTCATGGATTGTCATTTTCTCATTTTATCTTTAATGGTCTGGATAGAAAAACATCTCTGGTGCCTCTCCTTATAGTCCCACTTTTGAGGTCCCTACACTGATGTCTTCATTTCTTAAAGAGCTATCGCCTAGCACCACCACATTGGAGGTTAGGTTTTCAATATATGAATTCAAGCGGGGACCAACATTCCTCCATAACTGAGGTGACTATTTGTTTCTTAGTCAGACTGATGGGTCTTTTGTATCAGGAGCTTGGAAGCTGCCGTGGCGGAGAACCAGAAGCATTTGGTGAGTAGCCTAGAGATTCATGGGAAAAGGTTGAGGGAAAAAGGGTTGCTATAACACATCAGCAGGAGGAGGGGACTTGTGAAGTGAGCTAATGGAGAGAGCAATGGAATCAGGTCCTGTTAAATACTGCAGTTGACTCCAAGGATAGGGATGACCGATACAAATTTGAACATTTTCAGATCAAAACTTTGAAATCCACCTACTCTAAAACCTGGAACGATTTGTCCCCAACTCTAACATTACGAGTAGAAAATCCTGTGCCTGACCTCAGGTGATGGGTTGCAATTAAAATGCAGGAGGACTGAACATACTGCATAAAATTGTTTCTGAGTTATGTGTATGAGGCATATATGAGACGTAAGTAAATTTCATGTTTAGACTTGGGCTCCATTCTCATGATGTCTTATTAGGTATATGAATATTTCTAAGTGTAAAAAACTCTCTTTTTAGTAGGAAAAGCCAGTATCAGATTCTGTATACCTGAAAGTGGCTGAATAATCAAAGTTTTGCCCATGGAAAAGTCAAATGCAGAGGAGAGAGCTCTGCTCTGTAAACTCAGGTTGAGTGTGATTTTTAATGCAAATTCGTCAGCAAAGAGTTCATCAAGGGCCGCTGCTCACGTTGTTAAGAACCTTGTATTTCTCCCATCTTACTTTAGTCTCTGTCAATGGAGTTATTGTTCCATGACCCTCTTCTGGAATATGCACCTAGACATGTTGTTAGATTTCTGTCTCCACTAAGAAAGTAACGCCAATGTGTGTTGTTGGTGTGTCTTTTTGTTAATCAATATGTTGTTTTATGAGACACGTTCTTCCTGTCTCTTGCTCTGGTTTCATTGTTTGCCCAGAAACCTGACATGGTCAGGTTCCCTGTGCTATGAGAAAAAAGCAAGGAGGTTGAAAAGAATCAAAAGGAGCCTTCCCACTGTCTTTGTTTCATTATTTACTCCATTAAGTTTACTTTCTGTTGCTATAACAAAATACTAGAAGCTGGACACTTTATAGTTTATTTGGTTCATAATTCTTGGGTTTAGAGGGTTCAACTGGCACGGTGCCAGGATCTTGGCAAGGTCACATGACTACTTCATACTATAGAGTAAAAGTGCACATGGGAGGCAGAGAATAGCCACCTGGGAGGTGATAACATTCAGGATCCAGGCTAGTACTTTTTGTGACACCTTGCCCCTACAGTGACTAACAGGGATCCCACAAGAGCTACAGTACTCTTTTCTCAGGGTGGCTCCCCCTTCCCTTGATTTAAATTACTTGCCACCTGGCCCCATCTCTTAAAGGCACCATCACCTTCCAACATTTCCACAGTGAGATGAACCTTTGTGGGCAACTCCAGTCACATCCAAACCGTACCACCCACTTAACCCCCTGTTCTTCTAAGTCTGGCTGAGCTTTTCTGATGTTACGTAGCTCCTATTTCAGCTCTCCTCGTGGCCGGTGGTACCCTGACTTGTATTTTCTCTATCCTTGCTTCATTCGTCTATTTATCCTTCCACTTCCACTAGTTACACACTTGTTAAGTGTCCAGGGTGTATAAAGTCCATTGCGATTACTGGGATTACCTTGAGTCCTTCTCCGTCTTTATTCAGGATCACCTATTTTATTTTCTTTATTTTCTTTTCTTTTACTTTATTTTATATTTGTGGTTCCAAAAATCAAAGTCAGGCCCTGTGTTTCCAAGGTAGACATAGTACCACTCGAGCTAAATTCCTGACCATTTTAAACAAGCTGCCCACTGGGACTTTTCTGAACTCACTGATCTGTAGCATCGTCTGTCTGTTACTGGCAGCCCGGCTTTCCGCAGCCCTCTTCAGTCTCCGTATGCCGCTCTCAGGTGTGGAGGCCTCCCCCACTTGTGCCCATGCCTTGCCGTGACTGCCTGCGCCCTTGCTCCCGCGGTCCCTGTCCTGGTCCAGTCAGATCCTCCCAGCCTCGGAGATCAGAGTCATACCTCCTCTTTCCACAGAAAACCTTTTCCAGCCATCCTAAGCATGCTGACCTTCCGGTGACCCCCGGTGTCAGCAATTTCTACTTATTACTATAAACTCACTCATTTATTCTCTTCTGGAGTGTTAGTCTGATTTATTAACTAGAAGGAAGCACTTCGAGGTTGCAAACTAGACTGCGAACTCCTCTTATTTCATGCACTCCTGGCATAGTGGAAAGTGCTCTACTTTTAGCAATGGAAGATGTGGGCTGCACCTGGCTTTTTCATTTGCTATCTGGGCAAATATAGGACAACTGTTAAATACTTCAGTGCTGCCTTCTCTTTTCAGGAAAACCAAAAGGCCTGTCAATGAACTGGTTAAACATTCCTGGAACCTAGTCATTGTTTCCCAGATATCGATAAATTCGGGGTCCTTGCTAGAGGCAGGGTTAGGAGAGTCTCTGATCTTGTCATCAGGACATCTGCAGTCACGTGGGGGTTGTTACCCCGGGAGAAAGATGATTAAGTGAGATATAGAACAGAAAGTGCTTAGCACGGTGCACTCATCTATTACATGCCCAGTAATTGGTGTTATGTTCTACTCTTGTGCATTTATCCCTCTCTATCATTTAATGTGAAGTGCACGTGGGAAAGTGCAGCTCGGTTGTGAGTCATGAATGGTTGCTCTTTAACCGTATAGTGGTACTGAGCTGGAGGGAACCCAGAATGTACGGTCTGCTAATGCGTGTTTGCAGCTTGGTGCTGATAATGGACCCAAATGGTGTGAATGAGAGACCAGGCTGCTGAGTGAAAGCACAAAGCTCCAGGGAGCAGGGTTGAGATGACCAAGCGTGGTCAGTGACTGGCAGTGCCAGTAGGAATGAAGGCACTGACAGTAGCTCCAGGACTGGAGACCGGGGCCTGGAAGGGTTTTCTCTCTTGCTTCCTACAGGAAGAATGGGGTTCTCCGAAGCGAGACATTCAGAAGCTCTTAGAATAAACACTAGAATCAGAGATGAGATGCTGAGTTGGCAGCGGTTCAAAACCACACGGGGCTCACCAGGAGAGACCCAGTGCCACAGGGTGACGTGCAAGTGGGTTCGAAAGTCAGGTCGCTTGTTCTTTGGAATCTTGGGTTTTGGAATCTGGGACAGACAAACTCACCCTCTCCAGGTGTCACAAACTTCAAGTGAAGTGTGTGAAGATAGAGCCTCAAGGCCGTTGTTTACAGGCCTCTCTAAGGCCGAGAAGTACGTGAGGCCTCTCGTGGGCTCGCCTTTGAGTGCAGGTCAGAAGAGTGGCTTCTGGGTGGTCAGGGATCACTATAACAGTTCAAGTTTGGTTCTCTCCACAGGCTGTCACCAGGAAGTCACGACTCTGTAAGTCTGAGCTGCATTGCCCGGATTGGCTTTCCCAGTTATAGAGCTGAGTTTATCCTCTATCCACCTGTACCTTGTACTCACTTAAAAGGAGAATATTCACCTCAGAGGGCTGAGCAAGCAGATGTATGAGAAGGCACAGGCGCAGGGAGAACCACACACACACACACACACACACACACACACACACACACAATGATGAAGTCTGCAGGGACTTTTCCTACAATAAAAGATTACTGTCTCGTCTTCTTTCTTGGGCAGAAGTCTGACACACTGAGAAGCTGGATATACTGAGGAGTCAGACTGAATGGGGGATTACAGAAAAGGAAAATTAAAAAGACGTATCTCAGACTCCATCAGGTCGTTCGGTACTAAAAACAATGTAACTTGCTACTGCTTAAGGTTTTATGTTGATTTTTGCAATCAGACCAATTTGGAATGTAACCCTTAAGGTCTGCGTACCTCAGTTTCTCCACCTGTCAAACATACCTCTGTTAGACTACTTCCTGTGTTTGTAATGAAATACTTGGGAAAATCAAGTCAAAAGGGAGAAATATTAGTTTTGGCTCACGGTGTTAGAGGTTTCAGGCTATTTTTGCTTAGTTCTATGGATTTCGGCCTGGGGCAAGGCAGAGCTTGGGGGTGGGGGGTCCCCAAGGAGCACAAAACCCTTCTCTTCATGGCACATCAGAAGCAGAGAGAGAAGAAGCGGTAAGTATCCTAAAATACCCTTCAAGGGTACATCCTACTTTCTTCAGGTAGATTCCACCGCCTCCCAGTGGAGCCATCAGCTGGGGACAAGCCTACAACACGCGAGTTTTGGGGGAACATTTAAGATCGAAACCCTAACGCTCAGACTTATTGGGATGACTGAATGGGGGTAATGCATTTGTCAGCAGCATGATGCTGATATGCATGAAATGTAATCATTATTATTGTGGTCTTCGCTCTTCTGTAAAAAATTATAATTCTCATTCTAGAGTACAGCAGCCAGTAAATATTCAATTAAATGGGCCATTATTGCATTTAATGAACATTAATCTGACCTACTATTGGCAAGGCAAGTATATATTATTGCAGTCAAAAAACAATAAATCTGCCAGACTGGAGGGAGAAGGGGGGATGATGACTTAGTGGTGGCGAACCTATGGCACATGGGCCATAGTCAGCCGTTGGCATCACTGAATAGTCTAAAAGGTTCGCCATCATTGGTTTAGTGGGTGCAGGTTTTCTTTGTGATGATGTAAAACTGTGGAAATAGGAGTGATGGTTATATAGCAGCGTGAGTATACTTAATGCCTCTGACATATACACACATTAAAATGGCAAGTGTCATGCTGCATGTATTATCACAATAAAAAGTGAAACAATGGCTCAGGTAGGTTCCCTGTTCTTAGCAAGCTTCCAGTGTGATATAGGGCCCTGCACTCCTCATCTGACAGACGTACTGCAGGGCTGTAGGATTTCTGAAGGGAAACAGGACATAATGTCCATGTTGTGGCTGAAGAAAGAGGCTTGGATAACTTGCAGAGGATGGAGCGAGGGTGAGGAGGAGCCTGCGCACTGACACCCACCTTTTCGAGGCGAGTAGCTCAGGGTGGTTTGTTGCTGATGGAGAATACGGGGCCTGGTGTGGGATGTGAGCAACTCCTGGAGGACGATGGGAAAGGATGCTCGCTTCTCCGCTTTGCCACAGTCCCCACCCTGTGCGATGATGGGGAGCATCAGAGGGGAAGGAGGCGCGGCCACTGGCTGCTTGTGTGTAATTGTGTGTTTTGGAGTTTGTGGAAAGAATAACATGAGCTTTTCTTCCCACCCTCATTGAATATTCCGCAAACACGAGCCATATAAACAACATATCTTTTCTCAACCCTTATTATCATTCCCAGAACCACTTGCAGGCTTTCAGAAACCCATTATTATAATTATAATCAAGAATCTTAGGCCAGAGCCATTTGTGCCCAAAATACATTTATACGCAGAATAGTTTGCAGAGGAGGAGTAAGAGCAGGAGATGTTGTTTTATAGCTCTGGAATTCATCAGTAGGAAGTCCTGCGCCGGTTACATTCTTTTCCTCATTTAATTTCTTAATTTAAATTTTCGTTGTCAAATTCCTAACTAATATTTGCTTTTGTATCTGCAGTTTTCCTTTCCTCCTCTTGTGTCTTAATTTTCAAAGGGCTGAAGGCTTCGCTTTCCATCACGGCCCGCTTGGTTTTCTCCTCAGGGTCAGCCACTTGTAAAGGCACAATAGAGCTGCTTTCAGAAGCAGCGGTGGGGTCTCCTGTAGCTCCATCTTCCACAAATAACTGCCTATACCCTTGACTCTTTTCTAGTAGAACAAAGACTTTCCTTCCTAATTAAAGATGCACAAGTGTAGAATTACTTTCTTTCTGTTCCCATTTATTTGGTTTCTGCTTTTTCTTCCGTCAGCACCTATAGGGGAACCAAACATAGCTCTAATCCTCAAAAGAACGAGGTTTATGATGGGTCAAACAATAAATATTTGTGATGGGAGGACTGTGATGAGAGCCATAAAAAAATTAAAAAATACCAAGGGAAAAAAATAACCCTGTGCCTTGGGGCTGAGAGGTAGAATTATGAGATCAGGTGTCATGTAAAAGAAAACAAAGAAGTGTGCCATTTGCATCAGTCTTTAAAAAGTAGGTTGTTGGGCTGGAGATTTAGCTCAGTGGTTCCGGTGCCTGCCTCGCAAGCACAAGGTCCTGAGTTCGATCCCTGGTAACCACATACAATGCTGGGCGTGGAGACTCACGCCCACCAGCAATCAATACTGCATACCACAGTGCCAGGCGTGGTGGCTCACGCCTGTAATCCCAGCACTCGGGAGGCAGAGGCAGGAGGATTGCTCAGTTTGAGGCTTGCCTGGGCTACATTGTGATCTCAGGGCCAGCCTGAACTACAAAGCAAGACCCTGTCTCAAAAAAAAAAAAAAAATGTAGGTTGTTAATATGTACTTGGTCCAAGATTAAATCTTAGCCTCTTCTTAAAGCGAGGACTGTAGATAAATCAGATAACCAGCAAAATCTCAGTTTCTTTACTGGCAAAATGGGAATAACAGTATCTGCTTTTCACTGATATCGCATGAATCTTGGATTCTCAGTTCTGTGTTGCTTGTTCACTAATCATGCACCAAACATGCTGTGAGTCAGAGCGTCCCTTGGAAGTGTGCCCGTCACAAGGCAAATTGCCACACAGAACAGGCTCTCACCATCCATGAGTCTCCCATTCCTCATTCTTCCTGTCCTCTCTTGGGTGCACAGTGGTGTAGCCAGTATCTTCATCCTCACAGGAGTGCTGTATGTACAGGTGTATTCCAAGCGAGACTGTCGTCACTCTCCAGAACCTTAGGATGTGACATTTTCTCTCCCACTGCACGAATGAAACTTGAAAGCTGGGCATGGTGATATACATCCCCCAGTATGCTGCCAGGCTGAAGCAGATGGATCAGAAGTTCCAGCCTCATCTGGGCAGGTAGTGATGGACCAAGTCCCTGTTGATAAATTAGTTAATTAATGCATGCCAAAGACATAGCTCAGCGTGAAGGCTCTGAGTCCAATCCCTGATGATGATAAAATAAAAGCCTTTATGTACATGATGAATGTTTCTTATGGCCAATCATTATTTTGTTTTACATGGTGGGTCTCACTGATAGTGGAAGATCACTAAAGTGACTCTTTGGCAGTCACTTGAGCCCCTCTTCCTGTATCTTTTTGCCTTTCTTCCCCTCTGTTTCCTTTGGATTCCTGTTAGTCATCTGTGAAGCCACAATCCCCAGAACCTGTATATTCAAATCAGTGCAGTTTGATTTAGTGAGATGGGACTGGGGATTGGACTCAGAACCACTGATGTGTACTCCTCCTCTGCCCCCTGCTAGCCTATTTTTGATCTTGGCAACTACTATTTATTCTGTTGGAAATGGAGGTAAAAATAGGCACTTCCAACTTCTATCTGTGAAATTAACATTGACATCACTCATTCATTTCTTTCTTCATTTCTTCACTCAACTATAAATGAGCGAACACCTACAGGACAGCTCAAGGATGTGTTTATCACAAGGACAAATACATTCCTGTTCTCGTGTAGCTTTGACACAATTGCAGCAAAAAGTAGTAATATCTACTTAATAAATGGGCTTTTCATGAAGGTGGAATCATTTGAGTTTGTGGACGAGCACACAATAGCTATCTTAAAAATGTTGACAGATCTGGTACATTTTTAATCCTTAAAGGTTTTCCTAGTGCAAATCTACTTCTTAGGTTTATTTGAAAATTATCAATACAGTTATCACAAGATGCTCAATAAACACACTGAAAGAAGAGGATTGAAGAAGCTGATGAAGCTGGAACCTCAAGGAGACTTTTGCATCTATGGTTGGGAAGTTTGCCGTGGAAAACATCAGTGCAAACTGTTCCTGAGTTTTATTAGTCTGTCTCCCACGTCTCCTCTCTTGAAACACTTTGCAATCAAAAGATTTTGGAGTGGACTATTTTCAGCCCTCCGCCTTCACCCTGAGCTGCACTAAGAGCAAAAGCTGATTAGGGCAACTCTGCAATGTGCACATAAGTCAGAATCACCAATATCCATCCTCGGCAGGATTAGGCTGTTAATTTCCCTCCAGAAACATTACAATCATGTTTTCAATACCCCAGCATCACTCTTGTAAGGATTCATTATGGCAAAGACCCTGAAATCTCTGACTCCTTTTAACCAATTTAAAACTTCTTTCCAAGCCTAGTTCAAAAATTCTTCTTGTCTAAGATGGTGTCTCTAGGTACTATTCCTTCATAGAAAGTACTGTCACCTTTATGCCACCTAGAATCTCCACCTTCCACTCGTACCCCTGTTAACTTGATGATTTGCATTCATCTGAATAGTCCTTCTTCAATCTTCTTGCTAAGAAAAAGAACACCGAATTTAGTCAAACCACCTGTCATTACTTCACCTCATTGAACCTCTGGTTCTTCAAAAAAAAAAAAAATCATGGACAAAATGAGCAGATTGTGGTGAAGAGTATAATTATGCATATCAGTATTCTCAAGCAACTTTCCGAGCACTCTGTATGTTTGTCCATCTTATTTCTTCCTTGTAAATATAAGTGAACTTTCAAAATTATATTGATAGATCCAGGAAGTCTGGGACTATGTCTTCTATCACTTGTTTTCTGTGTGGTCTTGGGAAAGAGGCCTGGTTTCTGTAAACTTGAGGCTCCCCATGTGCAAAGCTATAATTCTGAGTCTGACTGGTAGTTTCAGAATGTTAATACACATCAGAGTGTGCTAGTAGGTGGTTGAAAATCCATATTCCCAAGCATCACTTCCCTAGAGATTCTGATTTACAAAGACTAGGGTGTGGCCCCAGAGACTATGTATTTTACAAGATCATTGGAAGAGGCTGAGATCTCCAGACACACCTTGAGTAACACTGTACTGAATGATTCCTTAGCATCAGGCTTCTCACTGTTTATAAGGTTGAGACTGATCCTTGGCAGGCTGACCACTGAGCAAAGGAATTGGAAAATTCTTTGCAAGACAGTGCTTTGCATAGTGCAATGCTTGATCAAGCCATTAACAACACTAGGTCTAGGACTCCCAAACACAACAGAAGATGGGCTGGAGTTCCTCTGGGCGTGGATATGGAGCTGGCCATGGATATGGAGCTTAGATATCTGATTCATGTGGCAGATATCTGTGTTCCAGTCTGTGACCACACCAGAAGACAGGCTGTCTTTCCTTAGTCACAGAACTGCAAAGCCCATGGTTTGAGTCTAAGCTCTAGAGTCTAAAATCTGGCCCTACAAACAACCACAGCAACTGAAAATGGGAAGATGTCCACCTGCTGCGGTTCCCAACTCTATGATTTTTTTACAGCAGGCCAGAGTTGTGTGCTATGTCCTCTTGACTCTGCTTTGCAGATATTTCCAAGTTTACTTCTCTGAGTAAGACACGTGAGAAGACTCTCCAAATTATAACTATGACTTTTTGAATCCCTGGCCATATTCCTCTCAGCCTGGGACTTGGCTCTGACATGAAATTCTTACAACTTCACCCATCACCAGATTCAGAGTGGGCTTTAATAATTCATTGCACTTGTTTTGTATCACCATTATAACAAATCATCACAAACTTAGTGGTTTACAGCAGATGTTTATTTTCTATAATTTTGGAGGTCAGAAGTCTCAATGGTTCTCATGAGTCAAATCAAAGTTTCAGCACAGGTATGCTCCTTCTGATGGCTTGAAAGGAGCATCTAAGTTCTTACTTTTTGGAGCTTCTAGAAGCTACATGCCTTCTCTGATGGGTGGCCACTTCCTCCATTGGCAAAGCACACACCACTCCCATCTCCGCTTCTACTGTGCCATTTCAGTTTCTAACTGGCCTCTCTGCCTCCTTCTTAGAAGGATCATGGTGATCATGTTGGGTTCAATGTGATAATGCAGAATAACCTCCCCACCTGAAGGCCCTTAGTATAAGAACATCTGCGAAATTCCCTTTTCTTTTTCTTTTACTTTTTGCCACATATGGTGACATGATCACAAGTTCCCTGGATTATTTTGCAGGGTCATTATTCACCCTGCCACATTAATCAGATATCTAATAGGCAATCACCACTGTCAAGTATAGGGAGACTGAAAAACTACAGAGAGGCTGTGTATAGAGGCTATAGAAAACTACTTTGGAACCCACTGAGTTCCAAAAGGGCCTCTTGATGCTCTGTACTCACCAGTGTGAGTCATGTCAGGCCTGAATTGCTCAGGACTGTGTTTGCATGGGGCTCTCTGCAGTCACATATGAAAAACTGCTCTCTGCCCTGGCCGCCAGTCTGCCGGTGGGACCTCAAGTCCATCTGTCAAAATGGGCAGGCAATGCCGGGTCTCCTATAGATGTAACACAGGGGTTGTATTCTTTTTTCAGTCTCCAGGAAACTGGGTCATATCCACTCTGGTTTCCAGCTGGAGGAGAACAAAATGAGAAGATCAATGTGTGGTAGTTTGAAAATGTTCACATAAATACAAGGCATCCTCATCTTCCTGTTCAGTGTGATTATGTTTCACTCCTCATTCCCACCTCATCACAGCTCTACATTAGCCACGGTTAAGTCTTAGCTTCTTCTCACAATATCCAAGGTCTCTCATTACCTGACACCTTCATCCCTCCCCAGCCTTATTACCTGCTTCACAGACCTCAAAACTAATGCTCTAATAATGCGCTGATGGCTTAATGTGCCCCCAAAACCTACCCTTTCATGTCTACACAGCTTTCCCCATCTTCCTTTCTCCTCTCAGCCTACACAATCTCCAACCTCAAGTCTCCTATTGTAACTTGCTTAATAGATTCCTTAGCATCTTTCATAACTCAAATCAAACATCACTATCATCAAGAAGTGTTCCCAGAGTCAGTTTAGAACTGATCTCCCAGAGTCAGTTTAGCATGCCTTTTTGATATGTCTGTCTCTCTGGCATGTGGAATGCTGACTTATATGCTTGCAAATCTGACTTTCCTACTTGACTACTCTCATTCATTTCTTCCTTTGCAGCATTGGCCTTTGTAGAACTACTATGTCTAATAGCTCCGTCCCCAGGGGGGAAAACTCCATTTTACAGAGTGAGACATGCACCATGAGTTGCACAACATGGGCGAAGTTCTGGCTACAAAGTAGACTTCAGTTGAATGAATGAATAGAAGCTCAGTTTGTAAGGCTCACATACACTCCAAGAAGGAACACGTTTGTAGGACGATGAGAGTGACACCTACTCGTATCATTGTAAAATGTTGATACCTGGGAGCTCATTTCCCAGTGCGGTGTACTGCACATGCTATTCTGCACCAGTTCCCGGGGAAACACTCTTTGGAGAGGTGCGCTTGTCTTTGTTGACACTATTAGTACAGACAGATAGGTACATAAAACATTCATGTTGGCTTCTGTTTCATTAGAAACTCAAGGGGGAAGTGTGTGTGGGGGGAGGGGCTAACAGTATTTGCCACTTAAGGATCGCATTAAGGGAGAGAAGAATTTTAATTTTTTGAGTTAGTGAGAGGTTATTAAGTTACTGGGAGTTAAACATGAGGTTAGACGTCACTGGGTTACATTGTCCCTTCTGACTTAGAGTGACGGCCTTGGGATGTTGCACTTGAGCCCCTCTGAACTGGGACATGCTACCAGCAGCAGAGAACTGTAGAAAATGACTGTCCTTTCTGACTCCAAGCGGCTTCTAATAATAATAATCTTATTTGTTTGTTTAGTCCTCCATTAACTATTCATTGACACCTGTGCAACCAGCATTGTGTTAGGTGGGGAAAGAATTCCAAGAAGACTAAGATCAAATACCAGACCTCCAGAAATTTTCAATTCGGTCTGGAGACAGGTAGGTGTACCATCATCCAGTGAGAAAGTTTCGAGATCTAGATCTTAACAAACACTTGCAGGGAGTGTAGTGTATGCCGCATAGTGCAGTATAAGCTACGTTATATACTCTGGGCATGTTACTGCGTCTTCATGATAATTCCATAAGTTTTCAGGTGAAGAAATAGAAGCACAAAGAGCCTTAATACTTAGCCCAAGATCTCACAGCTCCTAGGGAGCGGAGGAAGGACTTGTACCCAGGCCATCTGTTTTAGTCATTTTCCCCTCGCTCGAACAAAATACCCCACACCTGCAACTTAACAGAGGAGAGGTTCATTTGGCCTATTTTAATGGCCTAGGAGCTTCACCCAGCTGCCTCCAGGTAGAAGTGACACAGTAAAGAAGCCTCATGGAAGAAAGGTGCCCACTTCCTGGCAGCCAGAAGGTAGAGAGAGAAGGAGAGGATCCAGGGAGGGAGATAGAGCTCCTGGGCAGACCTATGACGTGCCTCTTCCAAACAGGATCCCCCTCCTAACAGCACATTTGTCTACAGGCTGATCATTAGACCGGTCCTCTGATGAGTATAGCACCCCATGATCCAACCCCTTCTTCACAGCTGTACTTCCAAATATGTGAGACTCCTGGGGGAACATTCTAGAGCTAAACTATAATATCATCTGTCTCCAGAGTGTGTGGACTCACCCCTACCTGGCTGAACTTCTGGAATAATGACTGTCTTAGTCAACAGCACAACCAAACTCAATATCCACGGTTTTAAGGTGAAGAGATTATAGTGTTGGTTTACTCTTTTGGTCTGTGGTCAGCTGGTCCCAAGGCAGAAATGGCATAGTGAATGGGGCTAGAGACCCATGCCAATGAGGCCACGGGAAAGGGGGTGGACAGAGACAGAGACAGAGACACACAGAGAGAGACAAGAGAGACAGAGACAGAGAGACAGAGAGACAGAGAAATAGAGAGAGAGAGAGAGAGAGAGAGAGATAGGAGTAAGGGGTGAGAAGACACCCTTCCATTTTACATGTCCAGTAATTCACCTCTGACCAGAGCCTCTTCCTTACAGAACACTTAGCTGCCGAACTCATCAATAGACAAATCCATTGTTTAGTATAATGCACTCATGATCCAATCACCTCCCACACAAATGAGACTTTGGAAGGGTTTTAGGTATAGTTCATCACAGTGATGTATGCAGTCGTTTTGGGGGTTCATTTAGTCTGGATGTTCTTAAAGACAAACTCTTGGGCAGGTTTTGGAGTTTGAATAAGGGGTCACCAAGTGGAAAAGGAAGACAGGGATCTATGGTAACCAGAGCCACAGATGCAGGGTGGTGCAGAATGTACTTGACTAAATGTAGTCTTTAATCAATGTAGATTGACTAAAGACTTTTGATCAAGGATCTTCAGAGGTTTGTGAGAGTTTGCTTCTTTGTTTAGAGCTGCCGTCTGAAACCCTTAGCTCCTTGATTCAGTCAAGAGTTTCTCCACAATGGAATGTGACAAAATAAAGAACAACAACAAGCAAACTGTCTACAGTCAGGAAGATAGGTTTGGTTCATGTTTGGTTTATATTTTATTGCATGTACATTGTGTGGTCTTAGAAAAGTCTGTTTCCTCCATGAGCTTCAGTTTCTGCATCTGTGAAATGAAGGCATTATATCGAAACACGGAGGAATAGCCACAGCATGTGTGCTTACATTCTATTAACTATGACCATGGCAGACATTGGAGATCAATCAAAGATTTCTTTATCCAGTAAAGCTTGACCTAGTTTCAAAAATCTTTCCCCAATTCAGTGCTCCAAAATGCCAATCAGTGTAGATCTGTGATTCTGATTTGACTGACATTCCTGAAATACATAATCTCAAAAAAATCTCTTCTATTTTTGATGTCCTTGGATTCTAGGAAAGATTAGGTATGGGACTAGATAAAGTTTTAGAAAGAAATATTGATGCTAGATATTTTAGGAAGGTTTTGAGTACTAGTTGAGTGTCAACAGCTTTGGTATTTCAAGGAAGGCCACTACTCAACATGATCAAAGCCACATAACAAATGATAGTCTGGTGGCTTCATTTTAATCGGCCAGGGCATAAGAGGCCACATTCTTATTACAAGAGATCTATAAGGAATCACATCCATTAATGGTTCCTATTAAATTCAGGGCATGTGGGGAAAATTGTAGTTTGATTTAGTTTAGCAACACGAAGATATTGGCAAGATAATCACATAAAAGCGACAGCTTTTATGGCTGGGCTATTTGATTTTATGTCAGCAGGTTTCAATTTCTCACATTTTTATGATGGTGTATAGGTTCCCCCATTTAATGTATGCATTAGCCAGAGTAAAGGTTAAATAGATTGTTTTAACATTCGGGATTCAAACCTGATCGTGAGGATTTATAAAGATTTTCCACATTATAGAAAAGGCCCCTCACCTGCACTATATGCTGGGGTGTCTGCCTCCCCATCTTTGTGCTGAGAGGTTGGGGTGCAATATCCAGTGGGGTGCAGAAGCACAGAAGACAGGCTATCCCCTTAGAGCTCACACCAGATGAGGTGACTGTCACTAAGGTATTTTTCTCTCTGCACAATGTCCCATCTGTAAAATTAACACTGTAGCACCCACCCAGGTGGCTCTTTCCAGGACAGAGTGCGACAGTATATATATAATGCATGTAACAGTTCGGGGGTACACAATAAATCCTTACAGAATTCACATTCCCACACTCTGTGCAATGGGCGAAGGAACAAAAACGAGAACCCTGCATCTCCAATTAATTTCTTTTATTGCCAAAAACAATAATGAAAAAGCCGTTACATTTTCCTCAGTATGTACTTCTAAAGACTCTGGTGACTTCCTGCCATGTTTCAGGACGTAAGAGCTGAGCTAGGTCACCTGACTTCTGAGGGACAGGTAGAAATAAGACCCTCAGTGTCAGGGACCGAGGTCCTGGAGTTATTTCGTGGGCATTGTTTTGGAGCTGAAAGAAGGGAGGCCCAGAGAGTTACTTACTTTCAATATCCTTCTGAGTCCTTGGGTGCATTTAAGCCTTTAATTCATCTTCTATTTATGCCTCTTTCCTTCCCTGATAAGTTTTTGAGGAGTCTTTGAAAGAAAGACTAATATTATCCAGGCTAAATGTAATTGGCAACCCCCTCCCATGTGCCACTGTTGAAAATCTCCCACTTCAGAAGCCTTGTTTCTATCAGGGTTGGAATCTCCAGCGATTATTCAGTGGGCTCCTTGAAGAGAGCTCGAGCTGCCTCTTTAAATCCATCCCTCTGACTTTCAGTTTGGCCCTATTTAAATATTCCAGACAATTTCAAGACTTAATAATGATGAATACGATTAAGATTAGGGTTTAATAAGAGCGTTAAGAAAAGATTTTTCATTCCAGATGGAGGTGGGCTGCTGTGAAAATTGAATTGGCATCAGGCCTCCCAGGCCAGGCTGACTGGGTCCTCCACCTCTCCCAGTGCATTAAACCTTGTGGGTCAGGGTTCTAGCAAGAATCCGGTGCATTATGTGCCCTCGTGTAGCCTAGGAGGAAGTCGCCCCGCCCATGCCAGGTTATGGACAGGCCAGGTGTTCATGCCTCCCAAGTCATTCTCAGCCTAAAGGGCAGTGAACTTTCTCATGCCTCAAGAACTTGTTCTTTCCGGCAAAGCTTCTCTGTGAGACAGAGTATAGCCAACCATGGAAAACTGAAAGCAAAACCATTAGGATTTTGGAACATTGCTACATGGGGCTCTTTGTTGGTCGAAAGCTGATTTTGTAGATTGTTATGATAGATCTGGGTCTACCCGTGTGAAGAAGGAAAATAAATGAAGAGGTTAACTGTTCAAGAGATGAGGCTGTGAGCCCAGTTTTCTTCTAAAGGGCCAGAGAGTCTGCCATGTGGGCTGCTGGGCCACATGGTCATGTGATAGCTCCTAGAGCTTCTGTTAGAGTTGGACAGTGGCCAGGGAACGTACCCAGTGACAGCGTGACTGCGCTCCCGTAACATCGCAGCTATGGCCTTGGGGATTTAAATTTCATGTGTCACAAAATATTATTCTTTTGATTATTTTTCTAAAACTTCAAAAGAGTAAAAAATGATTCTCGGCTGGCTGGGTGGAGCCCCTTAGAGGTGGTAGTGTGGTGATACCTGGTCAAACCCTTGTAGTGCAGGAAAATTCCATCTTGTGATAGATGTGGTACATTCCATGTCCTGGAATCTACTCATTCAAGTTAGAAATGTGCTACTTCTCCCTGTGGTTTAGGGACTGGAGGCCGCCACAACCCTTTGCTTCTATTTGATCCCATCCTTAGCCTGATCAACATCCAACAGAAACCCATTTTGACTTACTGGACGTCCCCTAACCGTTGTCTCTGTCTAGGGGGCATGTCACTTATTTCCTGACCTTCTTTTGTTTCTCTCTATACTCCCAACACTCGGTCTATTGCTTTCTGGGGGTTCTTCCTCTATCGTGACTCCGGAATACATCGTAGATCAATACCCAGTCCTCCTTCTGACCTCCAGGGACCCCCGCTCAGATTCTGTCATGTCTACACAACTGCTCACTGCACAGCTCATGAGAACAGATCCTCCACTGCTGTGGGACAGTCTCCCTGGTCTAGAGTTATCCTGGCCTCTCTCCCTTCTTCACCTTGGCATATTCCCCCTCCTCTTCCCCACCTCTCAGGTCTTGTCACTTCCTGGAGAATCCCTAACCATTTGTCTGCCTTGGGCTCCCTGCCTCAGTGCCTCTTTCTCATAGACAGGTGGCTGTTGGGAGATCATATTACTTGTTCTCATTCATCCACTGCTGACTGGGAGTCTCTGTGCTGAGCATTGTGCTACAGCTTTCCAGACAAAATGAGGTTCTATGCACCCCACCCCTGCATATTTTGAAGCCCAGTGTAAAGAACAGCAGGCCTGCCTACCGAGAGCCAGCGGTCCTGGTTCACGCTACCTTTGTACTCTCTAGACTCTTCTGCCCATGGTGCATAAAGGAGGGGTGATCACATACAAAGGATCAGTACACACATGATAAATTGGGTGTCACTGCGCCTTAATTCTATGTGTGCGCTATGTGGCTTGTCACTGAGCTTAAGGAAATCGTATGCTTTTAAATTTGCGCGTTGCGAGACATCTTGTTGTCTGCCACAAGATTCTTGCTTCAGTGTCATCTCTCACATCTTCCATTTCTCTTCTTCCCAGCAAACCTGGACTTCTCATCCCACCCAGTATGGTGTCTTGCAATGCTAGGCCTTTTGCACGCGCTGTTTCCTCTGCTTTGCCCTGTTTCTCTAGCTTATCTGCCCTTAGGATGTCCGTTGAAGGGCCTGCTTTGTGGAGTCTTCTCTGCTTTTATGCCCTGTGTCTCCCATAAGTGTCCTTTTGGAATCTCCCCCTCACAGAGGGAGGAAAGTCGCCCTGACAGCTGAGTTCCTGCGAGACTGCTCACTCCTATATCCTGAATGTCTAGCACAGAGCCTGGCATGTCTGTAGTTGAGACCAAATAAATGGATGTTTAAAAAACAAAATGAATTTGGATTTGGGGAATAATAAACTGGAAGGTTTTCCTTTCTAACACTCCTTCTGGGGGCCTATGACAGTGTTTTAACTCTGAGAACCATTAATGTGGCCAATGGCTGGTGATGCTAATGAAGGGTGTGTTGGCAGGAGAGAACGGATTCAAAGGGGGTGGGTAAATGGGGTCAAGAGTTGTGCAAATCAGCACTAGGAGAGATGAGGAGGCTGACAGGGCGCTGGGGTCCAGACCGGCTTCTCAGTGTCCACGATGGGAAGAAAGCTGTGATGGGGGAAGTTCTCCTCTGGTTCTAGATGCACCGATCATTCCATCCCGGCCCGGAAGCACCGCGCCCAATGGATGGGCGGGCCTGGCAGGGTGTGTGACATGAATTACAAAGGTCCGAGCAGACTTCTCTTTAGTTCAGTTAAGGCCGCCATAAAAACTCCAGGAGATTCTTTCACCTCAAGAATCCAAATTATTACTCATTTCAAAGATAGCAATGGGTTCATTAGGCAGAGGTCAGAGAGGACCTTTTTCCCCCTATGGAGCCAATTTAGCAGATGAACTTCTCCACAGTGAGAGGAAGGTTAGACTCTGCGAGGAAACTATGTCACTTGAGTTATTTCCTGCTGCGGCTCCTGATACAGGATCCAGAAAGGGGCTCATCTTTTGAGCTGTCCTTGTAGCTGCCGTCTGCTTGGGCCTTCTCTTCATCGCATGAGACTTCAGGTGAGCTGTCCAAAAGCCCTTTGAGACTTCCCTGCCTTTGCTTGTGTTGTAACTTCCATTTTCCCTTTTCTTCCTTTTAGGCAGGAACTACAATGTTCCTCTCTTTACAGATAAAGAAGCAAACTCCGAAGGATAAAATGATTTCCCTGGGGTCCTTGTGCTCACAGTGGCTGAACTTGATTTGAACTTGAGTCTGACTGCAGAGCTACACCCAGCTCTCTCCACGTGCCATTGAGGCCCCCATGCGGGGAGACCATCTTCTGGACAGGTCTACCGGCAGACGCGTGAGCACCGGGACGGTCTACACCAAGCCCCACAGAGGAGTGGAAGGAGAGAGCTCCATATGCCTGGGCAGGATGCGATGGATCTGGGGAGGCAGCCCGGCAAGGGGAGGGAGGCCAGGGCAGAGTCCAGAGTCATACATTAGAATGTGTTGAACCTGGGGACATAGAAAATCTGGGCTCTCCCTACAGACTGAGTCTGAGACTCTGGACAGATCACAGACCCTTTCTGAGCTTCAGTTATCCATGTCAACGCCCTTTCTGAGCTTCAGTTATCCATGTCAACTGACCTCTTGAGACACAGGTATAGTGCAGGGCTGTGTTGAAATGGGAACCCTTCACCATTCTTCCCCATCTTCCCCTTTCTCCACTAAAGCTCCATGTATCCTTGTACCAGTGGGCGTGAGTGCCCTGGTGAGAGTTTTCAATGTTTTCCTATAGCTCTAGGGTGGCTCCTCCCTATTACTGTCATTTGAGCTGGATACTTCTTTACGGCTGGGGCTTCCCCGTCCTTTGTCGTATGTTTAACTGTACCTGTGGGACTTCCATCCACCCAAACCCCCAAATGTCTCCAGACATGACCATGTGTCTCTCTACCAGCACAATCACCATTTTAAGAAGTCGTTAAGAATTTTCTTCCAGCACAGAGATTCTCCGGGTCTCCAGATCTTGTGTCCACAATCTGTCCCTTTGGTGATAAAAGACAGTGTGAGGCCAGAGAGGAACCTGGCTCCAGGTTTCAGCCAGCCTGTGACCTCGTGGCCCGGTGCCTGCTAAACTGGAAACACCTCCAGGTGCTCCGCCATCTCTTCAGACCTCCATACCTTTGCGCATGCTGTCACTTCTTAGAAATAGATTATCCCTCCTGTGGAGCAAGCGGCTGACGCCGCTCTCCTCCCTCTGGAAATGCAGCTGCTGTGGTACATCTGAGCCACTCCTTCTTTCTCTCTTCCCTCTCCATGGTGAGGTCCTGGGGAAAAGGGGCCACATCGGACTCAGCCCTAATTTTGCACAGAGGCCGGCCTGTAACAGACACACAACTCTTCACTGATTAAGTACATGAAAGGTCATCTAGTTCAGCTGCACTCAGGACTTTCGTAAGTGAGCACAGCAGTAATGAGGAACAAAAGAGAGAAACCTAGAGCGCTCTGGTTAAAACGGGGCGGTGAGCCCCCTCATCCCTTCGGTCACCCTCCCCTTCCCGGGGCTCCCAGCTCTGCCTTCACTGCCACGACGACATAGATGTCCTGGCAGAAGCCCAGGAAGGAGCCGCACTGAAGGCCAGCTGACTGGGTCAACCTCAATTTGATGCTTGAATTCTTACCAATCAGACTCCGGATTCTCAAGCTTGGTTGTCCATGAAAATCACTGGCAAGGGTGAAAAGTTTATAAATCCCAAAGCTAACAGTGTGGATTGAAAAGGCCTGAAGATGGACCTGAGAATGTACATTTTAAGCAATCTCACCCGGTGATGGATATGTGCATTTGCTTGGCTGTAGTAATCATATATATAAAACACCATGCTAGACAATAACAGTCTTTCAAAAATATTTGTCCCATATCTCACGCTGAACATAAAAATCAATTCCAGGTAGGTAAAATTGGGTTAGGAGAAAAATCCCACCATGTAATTCAATAGCACACATAGGTTTTGAGAACCTCCACACACACGCTCTTTAACAGATGCCTCCAGCGACGCCCACTCCATTCCCTTCCTGAAGCCCATCGCTTTTGAAACTGCCCTCATGATTAGAAAGTTCCTGTTACTCTTAAAGAAGTCCCAGTTGAAAACTTTTTAGTATCCTTCATGGTCCTTTGAAATCCACACATTTCAGAGTTTTATCTGGTTGGTCAAATTATGGCTACAAGTTTAAAAAGAGAAGAAAGGGCAACATTTCATTGGATGGTATTTTTAGTTACTGTTCCATCTTGTCTCTGCCCCATCCAGGAAATGAAGTGTGCTCTTAGGCCTGGCAGCAGGTCTGTGAGCTCCGGAGTCTGTGCACTTGAGGCAGGGGAGCCATGTGTAAGTTGGCTACTCGTCAGCAGCTCCAGCCACCCTTAAAACTGCCAAGACGATAGTTTTCTGCAACAGCCCAATTTGCTTGAGGGCTGAGGAAGCTTCTTCAGAATGAAAGAAGACCAAGAAGAAAGAAATTCTGACCTAAATCATTCTGTCCCTCAGGTAAACTATAGTAAAGATTCAGGTAGAAAGAAAGGAACTCCGTGATTGGAACTGGGAGCTGAGTTCAAGTTTCACCATCAGCTGGGATCACCCCTCAGAGTCTGTTTCCCCTTCTGCAGACCGCTGATGGATGCTTCCCTTCTAAACTGACAGCTAATATCCACTGCAACCACAGACATAAGACCATCCTGCTAGATAGAGAGCGGTGCACAGCTCTCCCACTAGGACTCAAAGGAAGGGCTAATGGCTGCCATCTGTTCTGGATCTTGGACCTGTGTATTACATGTATTAAACGATTCAGCTTACCCAGCAATCCTATGAAGATCCTTGTCCTCATCTCACCAGTGAAAATCAGAGACTGAAAGCTGAGTAACTTCTTCAAATTGGTAAGTGACAAGCTATGGATGAAGTCTGAGGCTGCCTGACTCTGCTTGGACATCTAAGCACTACCTAGCACAAGGTCAGAGGCTTAAACAAGGAACTTGCTAGCTAGAAGAGAAGGGGTCATGGAGAAAGGGATAGAAGTAAGAAAGAAAGTGATGGATTTAGTTAGCAGAGGTCATCAGAGAAAATGTAAAACAGGTGAAATAGTAGCACATAAGGCTAATTACAGGAGCAACAGGCTAAAAGATCAGAGAAATTCCTGAGTGTCCTATTAGAAAGTCCAGATTTACCCAGCTTTGGTGGCACACACCTGTAAGCCAAGATCTCTGGGAGCCTGAGGCAGGGGGATCACAACTTTGGGGAGTGACTGTGTGATAAAGTGACTTAGTGAGACTCTGTCTCAAAGTAAGAAATGAAAAAGGACCGGAGATGTAGCTCAGTATGAAGGCTCTGAATTCAGTCTCCAGCACTGTAAGAGGGAGGAGGAGCAGGAAGAGGAGAGGGAGGAGAGAAATACAGATTTATTCAGACTGATAATTGGGATCTACTGAAGACTCTCAACGTTGCATTAATAGTAGAGGGACATCCGGAAATAAATGGGTAGATGGATGAACTGAATTCATAGGAAAGTGTAGCTAACGTGGAAGGAAGAGAGGAAGGAAAGGAGGAAGAAAAGAGGCCTCCAGTGGTCCTGCCCTGGCATGCTGGCCACCGCGTACTTTCATACCATTCACGATGGTAGCTTTGCTGATTTGTTCCTAAGCAGCAGCACAGAGCAGAAGGATAAGCTGTTTCTCCTGAGAGTAGTTTACAGACGACTTTGAGAATACTTGTTTTCCACCTTCTCTCTATTCTTCTCTTACTTGCCTTTTTTTGATGTAGCAATTTCCATACAAAGAAATGCTCTGTTAAGATGCTACACAGAAATGAATTGAGGAAGGAAAGAGGAAAAGAGAGAGAAAGGAAGGAAAGAAAAGGACAGGAAAGAACGTGAGGGCTCCTACTTTCAAGGAGAAGAGAGGAAATGTTTTCACGTGTGAAGCAAATGAAGGCAAACCACCTAGAAATGAAGATATAACTGGTCGCTAATAACAGTATATACTACCAGAATCCAGAGAAAAGCTTTATACATCTAGAGCGCTGGTTGCAAACACGGGTTCTAAGTTAGACCAGGTGGCCTTCAAACCTCCCTTTATTACAGTTAAGTGTGTGTGCAGTAGAGTAGAGATGATTCCTGGAATCGGTTTTCTCTTCCCTCTGTGTCAGCAGTCTGACCACTAGATGGTATTTCACTTACCTCTTGTGTAGTGAATGGCTCGGTCGTGACTCTCCTTGGTTTCTGTGCGTCAGAGTCTGGGAACGGGTTGTCTGTTTCTGGCTGAGAGTCTCCGAGCCCATCGTAGCAGCAGTCACTGGAAGGTGGATTCTGCGGGCTCGAGGGCCCAGGTCCGGGATGGTTCCCTCCTGTGGTTGGGAGGTTGAGGGCTGGTTTCTTTACTGGTGGCTATTAGTGTCTTGTCATCACAGAAGTGTAGCGAGCAGTCTGACAGCAAAGGCAGAAACTGGATTGTCTCCTGTCCCTACACTGGGAACCTGCTCCCTGTAACTTTTACTGTACTCTCTTCACAGCCAATACTGCTTTGCTATGGGCAAGAACCACACAGGGGGTTAAGTACCAGGAAGTGGAGATTCTCAGAGGCCATCTTGGAGGCTGGTTCCTGTGGCTGCATCTAATCCCACTCAGAACAAAAGGGGTGTTTTCCAACAACCTTTGGAATTAGGTGTAGGTAATACGATAAAGTGTGGCAGGTGGGAGATAATGTGAAACCCTCAGAGTCTTGTGTTAAGAGAGAAGAGGGGCCCCAGTCTCCTTTCCTTCTCTTCTGTCGCGATCCTCGCTGATCCCGCAGAGAGAGCCGCAACCACGGAGTGCAAGCTTGAGCTTTATTATTATTATTATTACCCCTACACCACCACCACCCGTATAGGTGCTTATATGTCTTCCCATGGGGCCCTCCCACCGAGCACGGGTGGTATCAATCAAGGCCTGCGATCAGCTGGCTTGTATTAAGCAGCAGTCTCTGGCTTACTGCAAGCCGCCATCTTTGGGGAGCGGCCGTCACGGCCCGCCACACTCTTCTTCCTAAGGTTTGGAGAATGAAAGGCACAGAGGCAGCTGAAGTAGCACCTAGGACCTGGGAGCGGCATTGAAGAGATCAGAAGAGCCATGAGGAAGAGGTAAACTCTTGTTCATGGAACCATAAAGAATGTTCTCGGCTGTCTAGATTTATGAAGGAGAAATGAGCTTCTTTTGCACTTAAGTGACTCTTACTTTAGCTTTTACATTGCACAACAGGCAAATCCATTCTGAGGTAGCCCTGGCAAGTTGCTTATTATCTCAGAACCTCATTTTTCTTCTCTGCAAAATGGGAACAATTGCACAGAGAAACTTTAAGCAGTAAGTGCTGCCAGTAGATAGTGCAAACCTGAGTTCATAGGGAGTACCTCATGGTGTTCTAAGCTTTTAATTCCCATTTTATAGATAGTAAATTTGTGTCAAATGATAAAGCCAGGACTTGAACACAGATCTGTCCTCAAAACCTGTTGTCTTCACTTGTGATTTAAGCCACTTTAAGAGCACTAGGGGTCAAATCCAGGGCCTTGTGAATGCTCCATATGTACTGTGCCATGAGCTCCAGCCCTGGCCCCAGTGAATCATTCTTCTGGTAAAATGGAGACCAGCAGGTGAAAGTGAGGCCAAAATAGCAGGTGAAGCTGATGGTGGCTATGGAAAGGCAAGCAGAAGTCTGTGAACAATAGCGAGCCTTTGAATGCTCTTGGAAGAAGAGAGGCAGGAACAAAGCCATGGAAGTCCTTTGCTGCATCCCAGCTTCACCATGCTGGCAGCCACAGAGGGCTTTGCTTCTCCTCACTTATCTCTTAATTGAGCTCCTTCTAGGATGAGTTCTAGAGAAGGGTCCAAAGTGGTAACTTGGACAGGGCCAATTTTTGACCTCTTTGCCACTGCTTGTAACCAACTCTGAATTGGACTATTTACCCTTGTTTGGATGACCAGGTATAAATATACATTTTAATTATTTACATAATTAAGTCAGTGATTTGCCACTGATCTGATATGTTTGACAATATTTCAGTGCCATCTGTTACTTAATTGGACTTAATCTCCCAAAGATGTTACTAAAATAGCCACCGAATAATAACAAAACAAAACAAATTCAATACATAAAATAAGCCCTCTATTCCCCTGAACTTGAATCATGGATGTGTATAAACACACACAACACAATTCACCTCACTGGATATACTGGGTTGGGAAGTTATGGTCATATGACCTGGTGGTTTCTATCACAGATTGAAGGCCTCTGGGTGATGTAGAAACACTGACTTATGAGGAAGGATACTTGAGTTGTGTCTGTGTGACTTTGGCCAGGTTGATTTTTCTCTCCGGGCCTTATCTCTGATGTGCATGTAACCTGGGCCTTGTCTGGTACTGGGGTGTCTTTATCACTGTATATCACCCCCACCACATGGATGCTATTCCTATGAGGTGCATTTAATTGTTAACAGGTCTTCCTTGAAGTATGGTCTGGAGTGTTGGGTAAAGACTGAATTTGGATGACCTTCATCCTTTCATTGAGCTTGATGCCTATTATGCTATAAAAGAGAAGTAATAATATCCAACAGTGATCATGTACCCATGCACTCCTTGGTAACCTTGTCATGTAGAGTGGCATTTTGGTTTGAGGAACTGGCTGTAAAATCAGAATGCCTTGGAATTTCTGAGTTACCAGTTAGTAACCTAAGGCCCTTAAGACAATTACTTAGTCTCTCGAGTCTTAGTTTCCCCTTCTGTAAAATCGGGGCTCATGATTATCTTATAGGGAGAAAGATAACTAAGACAGACTTAAAACTCATACAGTGATACTTTCTTCCTCCTAAGTTTAAGTAAGAGACCACCTGAAAAGTACTTAGTGAACAAAAGCCCTCAATCAATGTTAATTATCACAATTACAACATGGTTTAAGAGTTTCATTTGAAAAGCTCCTTTGAAGAACTATAAAAATAGTGGAGTTTTTCTTTATTTCTTAAATTACACAATAGTTGAGTATTAGTTTAGCACTACTTTTTTCTGTAGACTTAAAAAAATTCAACCCCCATTTCTTAGATGAAAAAGAAGATTTTGATTATTTACACAAAAAGTGGCTTTAAAAACCATTTTTTTTCCTCTGAGAGATATATAGCTCTCATAGTTCAAGATCACTTGATGTTTGTTTGCAAGAAGATCATCTTTAAAGATCTGCTTGTTTTATGTTTGGCATTTATAGCTTAAATGTAGAGCGAGAAAATCTGCAAAGTTGGGTCCCTGGCAATAGAATGTGTTTGGGCAGGTTACATTTCCACTTGGCTGAAAAGAAAGACTGTGAAGAGGTTGTGTTTGAAAGACTTGATTGGAGCAGAGAAACATGCACATGACTCCCAAGAAGAGGGTGCTGTAGGCTGAGGTCACTCTCAACAAAGCCAGGGAAGCTGGGACTGAGGGGGGAGGGAGTGGGAGAAAATGAAATCAGTGGAATCTAGGCATGTGCCAGCAGGGTGAGTGAGGATTTAGGACTTCATTCTACAGGTGAAGTGAAACCTGCATAGGGTTCCTAACAAGGTAAGGGTACAGGAGGCTTTGTACTTTAATGGAATGACTGTAGTTTCTGTATTAAAGTGGACAGAGAAAATGAAGACAGCAGAGTAGAGAGCAGACTGGAGGCTACCGTGGTGTACTCACACAAGCAAGATGGTGGTGACCATGGCCACAGGTGTGAGAGACATGGTGGTGGTGAAAATGACTAAGTTCTAGACAGGCTTTGAAGGCAGAGGCAAAGGAAACTGCTACTTGAATAATGTAAGGAATTGGGGAAATGAGAGGATTCCAGAAGAGCCTCAAAGCATTTGAATGAAGCAACTGGGTAACTTCACTCTTGGGTTGCAGAGTTCCAGGCCCAGAGGAGGGTTGTTGCTGCTGTTGTCTGTAAGGTTTAGATCAAGAATTCTACTTGAGATATACTGTGTAGGGCTTAACTACTCAATGTGGATGCATCATCGTATAGAAGACATTGAAGCCCAGGTCCTGGCTCTGTGTGATGCTGCAATAGTGTTACAAAAGGGTTCGAGGTCTTCTGTCTCCTCCAACATGTAATGGTGAGGAAGATGAGGGTACTGTAGTATTCCTTGACAGCATTATTGTGATTTCTGCTGCATAACCATGTGTCCTTTATCCCCTTGTCTTCCCTGTGTGCTTCTGAAACTGTCCTTCCTTGTGAGTACACCAGTCATCCAGCGAGGGTCCAACCTAATCTGCTAACCTCATTTTAACTTGACTACATCTGCCAAAACCCTGTGATCACTACTCAGGCTATGTCAACTCGATAGGCTTAAGAAACATACAGGGGCCTCAATCTTGGAAACAACCCAAATGCCCATTAACTGGAGACTGGATAAGAAGATGTGCTTTCTCTATAAAATGGAATATTACCATGCCTTAAAGAATGATAAGTTTGAGTCATTTATACTCACATGGATGTACCTCCAGGACATACTCATAACTGAAATAAATAGATCACAGATGCATAAATATCATATCTATTCTCTGGTATTAGGAACTGATGATATTAATGAGTTCTAGAATGGATGATGGATATTGTGAAATAGAAAATATTCAGAGGGAAATGTGGTGGAGGAGTGTGTAATGAGAGGTAAAGAAAAAATGTGATGGTAATAAAAAAAGGGAAGCTAAACTTATGTATTTAGAGGGCGAGGGGTTGTGGGTTGGGTAGAGGAATGGGAAAAGAAGAAAATTAAGTTGTGTCACATACTTGGGTGCAAATTCCCAATATTGAGTGTGATCCTGATGTGTATATACAATGTACCAATGAAGATAAAAATTAAAAAAAGAGAGAAACATATAGGAGACTAGTAAAACACACTAGTGAGTGTGGCTGGGTGGGGTATAGAGGTGTGAACTTGTGTATTATGTACGGCCCCTTCTTCTCTGGTGCTTCAGAGCTGCCAGACTGAACATCCCCCCTCCCCGCACTCTTCTGCCATGACATCTCTTTCTTGAATGCAGCTGATTAGGACCAGAATCCACAAAAACCATGAGCTGAATGAAAACTTTTTCATTTAGGTTGTGAGTGCCAGGTACTGTGTGCCCCAGTGAAGGGAAGGTTGACTAATACAACCTGTTTTCAAATGAGAGCATATTCACAGCTACAGGGCATTGCCTTTTGGGAGACACAACTTCACCTACAATAAGAAGCAATATAGTTGATTGAATCTGTATTTTGTGTCTTGTCTCAGTGCTGCCTGATAATCATAGGAAAGATTCTGATGCTAATTCTTTATGGATCGGTCATTTGGGGGAATTTCACATAATAACATTTTCTAAGTAGTAATTATGCAGGACTATAAGAAGGTATTAACCTGAAAAATATTTCTATGGTCAGATAACGTTGGAGCAATTCTCTGTTAACTTACCTTTTTTTTTTTAATTGTAGGACTCCTCAGTGTTATATTAAATACATGGCATGGGAATCACCAAGAGAAGGTTTGGACTATGTGGTGTTCCCTTTAGCTCATGGAACTTTCAGGTCATAGGACACATCATGTTGAGATGGAAGTGAGAATGGGGGTGACTGAAAGGTGGGGTTCTGCGGCAGGGCTAAGATCTGGTGAAATCAGGGGAGAAGGTTTCATACATGACATATAAATATCCTTCAGCCAATAAACTTTCTGGAGAACACCCCTGTATACATACATGCATCTGCATTTATAAGCAGCATGTTTCGTTATGCAGATGGAATCCTGTGGAAACCAGTCTGACATGGGGAGGAAGAGATAGAGACAGTAACAGAGGCAGAAAGAGAGAGAGAGAGAGACAGACAGACAGACAGACAGACAGAGATACAACAAGTGACAGAGGCAGACACAGAGAGAGAGAGACATGAGACAGAGAGAGACAGAGACAGAGAGAGGAGGAGGAGAGAGAGACATGAGACAGAGACAGAGAGAGGAGGAGGAGAGAGAGACATGAGACAGAGATAGAGAGAGGAAGAGAGAGAGACATGAGACAGAGAGAGAGAGGAAGAGAGAGAGGAGGAGAGAGAGAGGAGGAGAGAGAGAGACATGAGACAGAGAGAGACAGAGAGAGAGGAGGAGAGAGAGAGACATGAGACAGAGAGAGAGGAGAAGGAGAGAGAGACATGAGACAGACAGAGAGACAGAGAGAGACAGAGAGAGAGGAGGAGAGAGACATGAGACAGAGAGAGACAGACAGACAGAGAGAGAGAGAGAGAGAGAGAGAGAGAGAGAGAGAGAGAGAGAGAGGGAGAGAGGGAGAGACTACTTCAGACACTGGAACCGCTTCAGATATTCAAACATATTCTACTCCTCCCTAGTGCTCCCAGTGGATTCATTTATTCTGCTGTGCTCAATATAGTTCATTCTTTTCTAACACTGAAATGTTAATCTGGAGTTTGCATTAGGCACACTGCACCATCCTATTCTTCCCATGCCTTGAAACAGTTCCCCACTTTATAAATAGGAAACGGAGGCTCAGAGAAGTGAAACATTTGGCTCAATATTGTAACATTAGGAATAGCAGTAATAGTAATTGTTGTACAACGAAGGGTTCTCTCTTGCCAAGGCCCCTGAATTGTCCAGGCTGGGCTTAAACTTGGCGTCCTCCTACCTCAGCCATCCTCAGCCACATAACACCGCGTCTGGCTTATGTTTTGGAAAGAAAAATGGCAGAAGTTAGCTTTATAGGGGAGCACCCAATAAGGAAAAGGAAGTTATTTTTCTCTTTGATTTATATTAATATATGTTTGTGATACACAATAAATATATTCATATGGGCGTATTAGTATATATACAGGTCATATCTTGATCTTTTTTACTTATTGATGGTAATAATAATAGCGAACTATGTGTTTTTGCTCTTTGGCAGATGCTTCCATTTGAAATATCACAGCTTTCCTTCAAAGTAGATATTTATATTCCATTTTACAGATAAGGAGGCTCCGAGCGATTTTCCAGTTAATAAGTGCTATGTCTGAGATTAGAAACCAAGTGCGAGTCTGGAGTTCAGAACTTTATTACTGTTTTCAGTCTATTGAAATGGGTCTTGTACTCGATGGAGGTGTAGGTCGTGAGCATAAACAGAGGTGTTTGCTTGAGCCCTGTGCTAACAAGGGTCTCAAAGCTTTGCCTGGGCTCAGTGAGGGAGGGATGGTTTTGGGTGGAGGCTGCTGGGAGGGGGAGACCACAGGCCAGTGTGGTGTCAGGGCTGCTCTGACTTCCACTTTTCTGAACTGCCTGTCTTAGGTTGTATTTTCCTTTTCCTCACTTTTCTTCTAGAGTACAAAACAGAGGATGGATAATTTGCAGAGGAAGACTTAGACTATGATCATTATTTAAGGAGTTTCTGTGTAAGGATCAGGGCTCAACAGGATGAGGTCAATGTGGGCCCTGAAGTTATTGGAACACCACCTACCAAAGCCTTGACAGTGAACTACCCTTTGTGGAAGCTTCATGCCCTCTTATGTTGATTCCTCCACCAGGCTTGAAAAGTAGACAAGATGGAGTGATGAGCCCTCTGTATAGATAAAACAAAACAAAACAAAGTAAAAAATACACAAGCTCCAGGAAGGAGGGTGACATCTTCATGCCTTCCATCTGGGTCTGTGTAGCCCTGAGATCTTGGACAGAGGCCATCAGCCTAAAGAGTCAATATCCTGCTGCCTCACTAACCTCTGTTTTGGTTGGTCAGATTATTAGTGAAGGTTGCTCAGAGTTGCTTTAAGGTCAAGATAGATGCGGTGTCACCACAGGGAATGATGGGCGTGGATAGCAGAAAGTAAACTGTAGAGATGAGAACGTCTCAGCGCCTTTTCTAATCTTCAAGTCAGTAATTCTTTGCTGTACTGGATAATAACACAAAACTAACACACAGCAGACCGATGCCTGCTGTGAGCCTGGAAGTGCACTAGGCGCCGACTTGAAGTGGCATTGCCTCAACCCCAACCCTGCAAGGTAGTTAGTACTTACCCGGCGTTTTAAAGATGAGTCTCCACAAGGTTCATTGGCGATCTGCACGGAAAGTTCCTGGGCCAGTGTGGGGTTCCAGGGCGTGCTGTCCTAATCGGATGCCCTCTCCTTCTGAGGTCTGCACTGTCAGAGGAGCTGAGAACCACCGAGACCCTCTGAGTATCTAGTGTAAGGTCCCGGAGCCATTGTTTGCTTGTAAATATCAGCTCTGCGGCTCACAGAGTAGGCTCAGCCAGACTCCCAGCGTCCCAGCCCTGCCTGGAGCAGCTTGGGCCAGGCCCCAGCTCGGCAGTCACACGCTCGCTGTAAATACAGCCCTTCGAGCTGATGATGAGGAGACGAATCGTCTCCCCTTCTAGAATTCTGAGATCAAAGACATTGTTTCCATGGGTTTTCTGTCTTTTTACAAATACCCACATAAATCCTCAAATTTGCTGTTGCCCTTCCCTGGCCCTATTTTTTTTTTCTTTCTTTCTTTGTGTTGTTTTAAGAAGGAAACACATTTTATTTTTAAACCCAATTTAATGCCCCATTTAGAGTTGTCTTGACAATCAGGGAATGAAATACGTTCACATCAGGCAAAGCTTTAAATTCAACCCTGTCTTCATATTTTGCCATTTGAGTCTTGAAATTTACACAGCCTCGTTTCCACTCTAATTGATTCTTCTAACCTGACCGTGACTTTTACCATCCTGTGGTTGGAACACTCGACTGGCCTTATTTCTTTGCTGTCAGAACATTTATCACCTTTAAGGGGACCCGCACTGTCAGGAAGTTTATGTCTCAAATTTAAGATTTCTTTAATGAAACAAGAACTGCCGGACAGGTTAGGGAGCTTAATATGAATAATAAAATATTCCAACACGAGGCTTTCTCTTTTTCTGAAAACTTCATTTTACAAAGACATTAACATTTTCTTGCATCATGGGCACACACCAAAGGTGACTGATTTCTTTCAGTCTTATAAAACCTACAGAATCTACCCTTAATTCAGTGATGGCATCATTCTTTAGATGTGGGCTTGGAAAGGGTGACCCCTGTCCCTTCTGTTAAAATAAGGACAGACTAAGGTGAATGAAACTCTGAAGAGACTATAGCTGGTGTGGTTAACTGCCTCCAAATCATTCTGTTTAGATACACAGAAGACTCCATCCATTCCATTGCATTAAGCCACTCTGCCTGCAAATTCTACCAAAGATTGCAAAGCCAGTTGGAGTTTTCTGGAACACATATCAGGCTGGGAGACCAGAGTCCTGGACTCTAGACTCAGTTGTGTCACTGAGAAACACCATTGACTAAATGTCTGGCACCTTTTATGTAGATTTAAACTTTCCCAAAAAATCTGCAAGCAATATTATTATCTCCATTTGACAGCAACTATTCTTTCTAATAAATAAATTTAAGAAAAATTTTGTAAGATCACGTATTGAACAAATGGAAAGTTGAGATCTGAGCATAAGTCCTTTTAGTGTCCCAATCTCTCCTTCCAGCCTCTGTTGTGATTGGGAAATGGCTTGTCCCTCAAGGGTTCAAGCGTTGGAAGCTTGGCCACTGATGTGATGATGTTAACGGGGTGGGGGGAGCTTTCGTGAGGTTAGAGCTGGTGGAAGGTCACTGGGAATGCTAACTCAGAAGGAACTGATGTAGTCCTCATGGAAACCCAGTTAGTTCCCACAAGAGAGTTATTGTAAGAACTCTGATTCCAAAAACATCCCTCTGTTCCCCTTCTGATCTCCTGATTTCTTACTCTTGCATATGCTACTGGCATTGCGATGCCACCTGTCATAATTCTTCACCAGGGCCAGTTGGATATTGGTGCCATGCAATGTATCCTCCAGAACTCAGTTAAACAGACCTTTTTTTCTTTATAAAGTCTGCAGCATCTGACACATTTCATTATAGTAATAGAAAACAGACTAATGCAACATCTATGGTGGCTTGAAGGGGTGGCTACTCTTCTGGGTCTCAGTTTTTTTTTTTTTTTTTTTTTGAGACAGGGTCTCACTTTGTAGTTCAGGCTGGCCCTGAGCTCACTACGTAGCCCAGGCAAACCTGGAACTCGGCAATCTTCCTGCCTGTGCCTTCCTAGTGCTGGAATGACAGGCATAAGCCACCATGCCCAGCATTGTGATATAAGGTACTAATTGCTGGTGGGCATGAGTCACCATGCCCAGTATAGTTGTATGTGGTTATCAGGGATCAAACCAGGGACCTTGTGCTTGCCAGGCAGGTGTTGGAAACACTGAGCTAAATCTCCGGCCCTGAGAATCAGTTTTGTTAGAGTGGAACAATGAAATTGCTCTAGGTTGCTTTAGTATTTCTTACTAAACTGAAATAGGCTTGGATTAAAATGGTCTGATTCTGAGATCTAGAATCCCAGTAGAAATTGTTAATCTTGAGCAAATGTTTCAATCTTCTGGAACCTCAGTGTCTACATTTATGAAGTGATGGTGAAATCTTTATCAAGAGAGCAAATTGATTAATGAAAACAAGAGTGTAGAACACAGCTAGAGGCTTCTTTTCATCAGTTAAAAGTGGTTGCACTTAAATCTGAAAAAGATCATGTGAGTAGTTGGCATGAAATATGTATATTTTGCATAGTTCAGACATGAGTAGCTTATGAAGGAGTATTGATTATAATCAAGGGCTTCAGCATCAGGCAAGCTTATCTGCTCTGTTGCTGCTAATGGTATGTTTTGGGCAAGTGGCTAAACCTCTCTAGGCCATTGGAATCCCAGTAAGACAACCCTCTGAAGTTCACAGAAAATGGCCGGGAACAGTAATACCTGGAAGGCCCTAGTACAGTGCCTGGCATATTGAACAGGTGCCCAAGCAATGTCAGTGAACAAGAAAACATAGTTTCTTGCACCCAGAGTAGCTGCAAGTGCAGCTCAGCAACCCTGTGAGCTCTTCTGACTCTTTTCATCACTTTCTTTGTGAAATTAAAAAATCCACTTAATTTTGCAGAGCTCTTTGACCTTTGGCCCTTCATGTCACCATCCTCGCTGACAAACATACCCATTGGCAAGAATTGAATCCTCCTGCAGGGAGGTGCCAAGGCAGGGTTGCTGGATGGAACCGAAAGCAGAGATGACTTAAATTTCCAATGCAGAGATAATTCTTCACCAATTCTGATGTTTGTCTATGTCTAGGTTTTTTTTTTTGTTTGTTTGTTTGTTTTTGAGACAGGGTTTCGCTTTGTAGTGCAGGCTGGCTCTGAGCTCACTATGTAGTCCAGGCAAGCCTTGAACTCAGCAATCCTCCTGTCTCTGCCTCCCGAGTGCTGGGATTACAGGCGTGAGCCACCACGTCTGGCTATGTCTAGGTTTTATATCAAGTTCTTCTATGTCTACAATCCCACCCATGAAGGTGGGTGGGACCCATGAATAACACACCTATCCTTGGTCACAAGCCTTATGAATGACTTGTCTGAGAACACTCAGACAATCAGTAGTGGAACCAGGATGAAAGTCCATGCATTGAAAAAACCATGAACATAGGACATATGTACACACACACAAATATATAAATAAGAATGTAAATATATGTGCACACACATCTTTATGTACATGCCCACTTATACATATTCACATAATTTCACTTATTTCTTTTTTGCTTAAAATCAAGTAATTCTGTTGTCACTTCTAAAAGGGGGTTATTTCCCATTGATGGCCTATAATGTAAGAAATTACTAGAATTTTTGAAAGAAACACTCTGAAAAAAATACCAATATTCTGTTCTTTCTATCTTCTTTCTTTTTATTTAAAATAAATATTCAGGCTGGGGATTTAGCTCAAGTGGTACCGCGCCAATCTTGGATGCATAAGGACCCAAGTTCAATCCCTGGTACCGCCAAAAAAAAAAAATCACAAATAAAATAAATATTCACCCAAAGAAGTTTACATGAAGCAGCCTATGCATATGTTACCCAACCTGGCAAAAGGGCTTTAGCAGGTGTGGTTGAGATAGATTTTTGAGACAGAGTGATTATCCAGATTACCTGTCAAGGTTCCACACAATCACAAGAGTCCTTCTATGAAGGAGAAAGATGAGTTAGAGTCCATGAGAGGTGTAATATGACTGGCTGGTTTGAAAATGAAGGAAGGGTCCATGAGGCCAGGGAAGGAAGCCTCCTCTGGGAGCTGGAGGGAAAACTTCATTCTCTTCCACCTGAGCTGTTCTGCCGGGCCCTGCATAATTTGGCTTTAGCCTAGTGAGATGCTTCTCAGACCTCTGATCTGCAGTATTAACATAAGAGTTGGCTTCTTTTAAACGCTAAGTTTGTACTACTTTGTTAGAGCTGGATTGAGTAACAAATAACCACCAGTGTCTTTTGCCTGGGTTACTGCAGCAACCTCGATAGTTTTCTGTCATGGTTAAGGCAGAGCTGAGGTCCCTTATCATGGCCCTGTTTTTCCAGTTGAGGAATGAAGGATGATGACCTTAAACAACCGTCCCTGGGAGATTAGGAGCATTGCTGAGCTAGAACCCCGGATCTGACCCAAGCCCCCTTCATCTGTAATCTCTAAGCACATTTTTTGATCTGTGCTAGCTTCTTAAGAGCGAAGAGTGAAGTGTTTTCCTCTAAAGTGTCAGAGCAATCACCACGTGGTCTGAAGTGTCTGGATAGAAGGCTGAAGGAAGCTGAAAAACATTTTTTGGAACTTTCTTTTTCCTATTCTCAAAATTTCCTGAACACTAAAAT
>PVIC010006947.1:0-52493 GCA_004025085.1 Thryonomys swinderianus
GTGGATAGTCAGAAGACAGGGACCTGGAGCAGCCCTCCCCCACACTGCAAACTTTCTGCTTCTGCAGTTCAGTGTCCTCGCCCCCAAATCCTAAGAGGTCATATGTTATCGACGCAGAAAGACCATTATTCCTATAACGACACTGTGGCATTTGCTTGTGAGTCTGGCTTCACCTTGAAGGGCAGCAGAAGAATCAGATGCAGTATCTGGGGCACATGGGAGCCATCGGTGCCAGTCTGTGAGAAGGGTGGGTACCCAGTGCTCCAAGGCACTATGGATGCGTCACTGTGAAAAGTTCTAGAAAGGGGTAGTGAGCTTTCAACAGGGCCTTCTCCAGTTCCTGTGCCTTCAGCCACACTACACACAGTAGACATAAATTCTAGCCAGGGCTTCTTAATGTTACGTTTCCACATTGCTTCATCTTGTGGAAATAATTTTGGATAGAAATTCTTAGGGATTTCTAAGTTTTTGTATTTCTTTAGAGAAAGAAAAATGAGTGCAAACATTTGTTTGTCTATAACAGCAATTCCTTAAAAGTCCTTAACCCAGGATAGACCAAAATCTCTGTAAAAGTACTTAAGATGATTAGGTAGGGAAGGAAGAGGCAGGAGAGAAGTTACACTGATCCGAACAAGATCCGCAGCAGCTAAAGAGCAGAAAAGAAAACAACATTGATAAGAAGTGATCTATAATTACCCAAAGACTGGGCTCTGCTGCACCCAGTGTGAAATCCTAACAATAATGTCAACCTCTTTGGTTCAGCTTCAGTCTGTTGTCTACTTAACATTGTTTGGGTTCCCTCCCCTTTGCTTTAGAATGCCAAGCCCCTCCTCAGATCCTCAATGGGCGAAAGGAAGATCAACACATGGTCCGTTTTGCCCCTGGCACGTCCATACAATACAGCTGTGACCCCGGTTATGAGCTGGTGGGAGAAGAATCCATCCGCTGCACCCCTGAGGGGAAATGGACACTCACTCCCCGCTGCAAAGGTACCAGGCCTTGGGGGCGGGTGATTTGCTGATTTAAAGACTGCCTGGTGTTGAATTCTCATCCTCCTCTCTTTCCTTAGCGGCAGAGTGTAAACCATTAGGACCTCAACTCTTTAAAAAACCCCAGGATAGACCAATTAGACCAGCTGTTTATTCTACCTGTGGTGAAGGGTGAGTGGAGGCAGGCTCAGCCCACCCAGCTCTGGCTTATCTGTGCACACTGCAAGCTTTCTGTGAGTCTGCTGCAAAGATCCTTCATGGGCTCTGTTCACAGAGTGGTCATCATGCCAGTTTGCCATGCACAGACACTGTACCGTGGATGGATGGAACAAGAACTGGCTATATTTTTTGTTCTTGTTGCTTCTTGGGCTCAAAGTGGTGGGTCTGCTTTAGAGCCAGTTGTTCTTGCTTAGCTTGGGGGGTCGCCCAGGGCCAAACAAAAGGACTCTTGTTTCCAGGTACCGAATAGGGGAGAGTGTTTATCAGCTGTGTCAAGAAACACGTCCTTGGTATATGGAGACTCGTCTTTGTGAAGGTGAGTTGCAAAAATGACAGGGTCTGACATGATACGAGATCTATGCATTTTCAGCAGGTTTCTGTTTGAGGTTGTGCTGCGGGAACTGGTACATGACATCCTAGTCTACTTTGTCAGTAGCATTATGGCCAAGTTGTGTTGTGTCTTTCTGTTGTTACCTTTTTCAACTTCAATCAGTTAAATTAAATGTGCTTTCTTACTGATTCTCTTCTGTCATTACAAATTACAAGAATGATGACAATGATGAAGATACGAACCAACATCCATAATCCAGCAAACACTGCTCTAGGGAACAGATCAGGGGATGAGTGTCAGGTTTGAACTCATGTTCTGCCCCTACTGCTTCATGGCTGTGTGACCTTGGGCAATGTAGGGAACTTCTCTGAATTCTACACCATCTGTAAAGTTGGCATACACCTACAGGCTTCAAAATTATTGGAATTACGCTGGGCGTGGTGGCTCACGCCTGTCATCCCAGCACTCGGGAGGCAGAGACAGGAGGATTGCTGAGTTCGAGGCTTGCCTGGACTACATAGTGAGCTCAGAGCCAGCCTGAACTACAAAGTGAGACCCTGTCTCAAAAAAAAAATTATTGGAATTAAATTGTATTATCCCCACTTCCTGGATAATGAATCTTCCTTTCCCAAAGTAGGTGCTCATCAGCAATAAACATTTTGATGATCATATATGATAATATCATCTCAGTACAAAAAGGTAGTACTCAAAAAAGCTTAATTCTGTTCCTGTGTACCTTTTATTCTTCTATGGGTGATGTTAAAAGAAGTTCTTCTTTTAATTGGAACTATTGGGCCTAACGCTTCATAAGGTACAGATCACAACCTTTACTCTTGGTAGAGATTTTCTTGTGTGAAGTCAGTTTAAATTAACTTTTGTTCACATAGCAAAGCTTTGTTTGGTACAACTCACACCGTGAAAATTCACCCATGCCTTCCTGAAAGCAGAAGGTTCCCACTGCACTTGGCTCCTGTTCTTTGGTGTCAGATGGTGGGACAGACTTATACAGGATCTTTCCATCTCTCTAGAAATCACCTGCCCACCACCTCCTGTTATCTATAATGGGACCCACACGGGGAGCTCCTCAGGAAACGTCCCGTACGGAACCACGGTCACTTACACGTGTAACCCGGGGCCAGAGGAAGGCGTGCAGTTCAGCCTCATCGGGGAGCACACCATCCGGTGTACGAGCAGTGATCAGAAGAGAGGCACCTGGAGCGGCCAGGCTCCTCTCTGTAGACTCTCCCTCCCTGCTGCCCGGTGCCCAGATCCACGTGTGGCAAATGGATACAAGATAGCTGGCAAGGAAGCCCCGTATTACTACAATGACAGTGTGACATTCAAGTGTGAGAACGGATATATTTTGACGGGCAGTGGCCAGATTCGTTGTAAAGCTGATAACACTTGGGATCCTGCAGTCCCAGCTTGTGTAAAAGGTAAAAACCTAGTGGGGAGGGGTCTACTTGCCCATTCCTATTTACCATCCCTTGCTCAGCACGAGCAGCATGGGGCAAAAGCAGGGGGCCCATGCTACTTCCCCATTTTTCCGGGCTGTAATGGATTGTTCTGTGGGAGCCTGTGTGTCTTGGATCGGGACGCGTTCAAGACCGGAAATAAGAGCTGCCTCCTCTCTGTGATCAGCTCTTGGGTGGAAACATGGTCTTCTCTATCCGGGGAAGTCTGTAGACAGCAGCTGTACCCTGGCTGTGTGCTATGGGAACCGACCCTGGAGTCCCGCCCCAGGGCACGAGGGCCTTTCAGTTGCAGAGGTGTCTTTCTGTAAATAACCCAAACTCTGCTCTTCCAGAAGGCTGTGAGCCTGTGACAGAACTTCCAGCCGGCTCCCAGGCGCAGCTCGTGGGTGCTGCCTGTGCACAGGGGTGAGTGCGAGGCCATACATGCTGAGGGAGGGTCACTGCGGTAGGCGTTGCTTCTCCCCCCAGCTTCTCCTGTGAGTCCCTGCTGGCTCCCTCATTGCTGCACCCACAGAGGACATGCGGTTCCAGTGGCCTAACCAGGAACTCTGGCTTTTCCATACTTTCTCAACATGGGAAGGGCTTTGGTCTGAGTGTCTCTAAGTCTGAAGTAGTTTTCTGTTTGCAGGACTAAGGTTTTAGCTTCTCTGTGCTGGAGTTCGTTAAAAATGTCTCAGTTTTTATAGTTTGAAGAGGTCAGGCTGCACAAACATGACTCCGGGAGAAGAAAAACCACTGTGTTACCATGTGTCCCCTTCTAGGTACCAGTTGTCTGGATATGCTTACAAGAAGTGCCAAGATGCCAAGAACAGAATCTGGTTTCAAAAAAGTCCACGCTGTGAAGGTGAATTGGGGATAAAAGAGCTAGCCGTGGACATATGTGGGAAGGCACTAAAGAATTAGTTTGTATAATAGTTTTTGCTTCTCCTCAGTGTACATAAGATCATGGAAAATATTTTAATGTTTGATCAATACCAGTTTTGGGAAGGTGTGAGGTGGAGGTCAGTAGTTGCCGTATGTCTGCTGATTTTGCGAAACATAAAAAGAGCCCGTATTTTTAGATCGTGGTAACATAGGTATATTTTTTTGTACACTTCATTATGTTTTTCTGGATTTTTGGAATAAGTATGTATTACTCAATAAACACAACATTTATGAAGTTGCTTAATGAAGAGAATAATCCAGATTCCAAAATTTGAATAACTGGTTATGCAAAGTATAATGCAGTCAGTCACATAGTGTTGTCTGTACCTGCTTTTTGTTACTGTTGTCATGTTTATTTTTTCCAGAACCGGGTCTAGAACTTGGGCCCTTGTGCTCACCAGGCAGGTGCTGTGCCACGGAGCTACATGCCCAGCCCTGGTTGTCTGTTTCTGAGTGTGCTGTGATGTACTGGCTGGAACTGAATTCCCCAAATCTCTTCTGCAGCTGTTCGGTGTCAGCCTCCACCACTGACACCCAATGGGAAGCCGACAGGCACGAGGGAGAAGCACTTTCTCTATGGAAATGAAGTCTCTTATGAATGCGACCCGGGGTTCTACCTTTCGGGGGAGAGAAGCTTAAAGTGCAGCATTAATTCTGAAGGATATGGATCTTGGAGCGGGCCTCCCCCTCTGTGTTTACGACTGCTTTCTATAGCTCACTGCCCTCACCCAGACATCAAACACGGGTATCCACTCAACAAAACTCATTCTACATATTCTCACAATGACATCATACATGTTGCTTGTGATCCTGGCTTCTTCATGAAGGGCAGTCCCTGGATAAGGTGCCATTCAGATAACACATGGGTACCGGCTATACCAACCTGCATCCGAAAGGGTAAGATACTTTCCGGGATAAATGTGGGATGTCATTTTTGAACATGCACTGGCCATTCTGCTTAAAGACAAACATTTAATAGCTCAGCTAGTTATGTCATTTTGTATTTGCCTCATCTTCTTGGCCGATCCTTGTCTCCCTTTCATCTCTCAGTATGTGCACTGAGCGGCCGCACCGGAAGGACGGTGCTGAACTTCCACGGCGATGGAGTCTCCAAATCTATTTTCTTGTGAGTTTAGAATAGGCCAAGTACACATATCTTTTGTGTAAGTGTTTGGCAGTAATATGGAGAACTTGATGCGTAAGGCTACGGGATGAACCAAAGGGGTGGCTTCTGGTGTTGTGGACCAGGGGCCTGGCCTTCAACTGCACTGAATTTTCTTCTTGTGCTCTTAGCTGCCAGTTGGCAGTTTTATTCCATTCAGTCATTACCTCTGGCACAGTGACCCAGTGGAATCCATCCTCACAGCCCGGATAAATAAGGGGCTGCCCCTTTGGGAGAACAGGGACTGTCTGGTAGCTTCAGTTCCTAGTTCCACTTGAGTGTGTGCTGCTTAGATGACAGCCTATTCGCTATTCAAAGGGAAGAGAAGGCTTTTGGCTAGTAGATTACAGTCGTGGACACAGCCACCGATGTTTCAGTGTCTCCCTTCAATCTATTTCCTTGGATTGTGTATGATGTGGATCTAAAATGCGTATCTTCCCAGCATCGCTTGGTCCAATTGGAATGAGGGTGTCTGGTGACCAGCTAACTGGCCAGCATGCTGCCCACTGCCCTTCTGTGTTGCTACCACAGAGAAAGGGCATCATCTATATATCCTTTGGTGCTATATCACATTCCTTTCTTAAAAGGATATGAATAACTGAAAATTTCCAATTGTCTTGCAGTACTTTATTATAGCGTGTGTCTTGTCTTTTTGGGCTTTTAGTTAGCTAACAAATGAACACCTTGGATACTTTTAGATTTTAGTTGGGATTTTACATAACTTGTATTTTAATTCTTTGGTTCTTTGCTGTTTCTATTAACCCCTAGCATCATTTGAATAAATGTTATAATGCCAGCCTGAAAAAAATAAAGTTCCTTTCTTATTGGTCTCTCAGCTTTCTTGGAGTGTCCGCCTCCACCTGAAATCCTCAGTGGGAACCACACTGGCAGAATTGGAGCTCAGTTTGTCCCTGGAACGTCAGTGCTATATACCTGTGACCAAGGCTACGTGCTGGTGGGGGACCCTCTCCTCTTGTGCACCCACGAGGGCACTTGGGACCCAGCTGCCCCTTACTGTAAAGGTGTGAGCTCCACTTTCTCTTGCTGTGTTCAGTAAATCAACTTGTTCCAAAGAGATATATTTAATTAGGCACTTTCAACCTAAAGTAGCCAAAGAAATGCATTATTTGGGACATTTAGATAAATGTATCTGGTTGGATTAATTTATTAGTTAATCTCAGTATCTGAAAATAAGAAAAATGGCTTAGGCTGTGGTGTTACCAGCAAATGACCACTTAGGTAGTCACTGTGATATAAAAAGTTGTCATCCCAGCACTCGGGAGGCAGAGACAGGAGGATCGCTGAGTTCGAGGCTTGCCTGGGCTACATAGTGAGCTCAGGGCCAGCCTGAACTACAAAGTGAGACCCTGCCTCAAAAAACAAAACAAAACAAACAAAAAAACAAAACAAAACAAAAAGTTGAAGTGCTTCATAAATTAAAGCACAGTTTGTGGGTTTCTTGTGCAGTTAATGATAACAAGAGTGCACTTGATAAAATACCAATAAAGAGCTCACTCATTTCTTAAAGTAATTTGCTCGGAGTGGTGGTGGGATTATGCAAAATTTTTATAAAAGTTTCCATCATATTCACAATCATAAGCACTATATGGGATGAGTAGTAACTTCATCTCTAATATTACAGTGCACCTAACATAGGCCAGATCCTGGGCGCAGCCTGTTACATACAGCATCACATTTAGTTTCCCTGAAATTTATAGCAGGTTGCCACCTCTACGGTCCCTGTGGTCTGGACAAGGTTCCAGTGACTTGTAACTAACCAAGGTTCACAGCTTAGGAAATAGTAATGTCAGGATCTCACACAGTTGATCCCTGCACTGGAAAGTTGAGGGAAGAAAGGAGAAGGCATACACGTGGCACAAAACTAGAGAGCACACAAGGGACAGGAAGGATAGTAACTCGGAACAGTGTGCCCCCTTCAGCCCTCACTATTTCTGTAAGAGCCATTAAAATCCTCTGCTACCATCAAGGCAGATGTGAGGCAGAAGGAAAGCAATCTGGCTAAAATCACCCCCGGGGTGATAAAGAGAGCTTGCCACACTGCAGAGGCCAGCTTCGGATATTACTTTCTGAAGCTTGGCTTATGAGAATGAAGTATGTTGGTTTTGTGAATGTTTCCAACGAGGCCAATTCTGCTTTCCTGCTAAAAGGACAAAGTACGATTCTGCTTCGTTTGGGTCCCTTCCCTTGCAGAGGTAAACTGCAGTGCCCCTGAGGACACACATGGAATGCAGAAGGGCCTGGAGCCTCAGAAGATGTACCAGTACGGGGCCATCGTGACCATGCAGTGCGAAGATGGGTATACCCTGGAGGGCAGTCCCCAGAGCCAGTGCCAGGACGACCAGCAGTGGAACCCTCCTCTGGCCACCTGCAGATCCCGTGAGTGCCTGGCCTCCCTGCTGTTCACACTTGACCATGGGTAGCAGACAGCAAGAGGTCTCCCTTAGTGCGTGTTCAGTGCCACAGGTCTGTGGCCTGGGAGTCCTGACAGATGGACTCCAAGCTGGGATCCATTCTGGGAAAAGCACAGCTTCTCAAGGCCAGTGAAAGAAAAGGAGAGGTGCGTCAATTTAAAAGGAGCAAAAGTGCAAAGCTGTCAGTCTTCCACGGAGAGAGGACTTGCAGCAGAGACTCCCCTGCTTGCTGAGTCTTGATTTCTAACTGTTACCAATTTGACAGGAGCATCACCCACTTTAACTCATTTGTGATAACAACTGAAATTTGCAGTGGGCTCTGGGAAATCCCAGGTCCTAAAGCTGAGTACCTCCTTTATTTCTTGGTTGGCAACCCCCCCTCCACCTATCCAATTAAAGTGAAAAGAAAATGGAGTGAGGCTTTATATTAAAAAGAATAGCTGTAACTCAGGGGCCAGTTACATCACACAGAGACTGGGAGAGGTCTGAGTGTTGGCTTTGGGGACACAACTAGAGGATGATGGGACTTAGTAGACTGAATTATACTACGAGACTGACTTTTTCCTGGTTTTGTTTTCTCCTTAGGTTCATCTCATCCTCTTTCTTACAGTAAGTTTCCTTAAATTCTTGAAGAAAACCTCTTACCGTGTTTTACACATACATACATATATTCTATATCGTACCTGACAATACTTTTTCATTTTAACTCAATAGGTATGATCTTCTTTGATTTTTTAAAGATATTTTAATGTCCATGCCATATTACAAAATGTCCCTTTGAGACAGAGTTCAATAAATATTTAAACAGCCAACTATTCCTGATTTTTAAATTCAGAATTTCAACTTATTACCTCTTGGTGTTTTTTTGTGATCTGCTACTCTTGAAACAGTTTTTCCTACTCTGCTGTAGTAAAATATATTTCCCAACAGAGAGTCCACTGTCATTATGCAAAAACATGAGATCCTGGTGTTCTCTGCTACTAATTTCAACACAATGGCAAGAATATTACTAGTGAAATTGGAAGGATGAGAAAAACTCCAGAGAAGATGGATGAAAATCCATGCTCATGTGACTGGTGCTTTAGTAAAATATGGAACTGACTAACATCAGAAACACCAGAAGCCCAATTATGAGCATTTGAGAATTTAGTATTTGTGATTAGGAAGGCTAAGCAAAAAAGTCATCTGTCTGTAACACAGACTTTTCTGGCATTTGATAATCACTCTTCTCCCTCCTCTAGTTATTTTTCTAGGATTAGGACTTCTTCTCTTGTTGGTTATCGCTGCCTTATACATGATATCAAGACACAAGGAACGGTAAGTCTAAGCACTTAGCCAAATGGCACAAGTGTTGGCTTCTCTAAATGCATAAGCATAAGTTTCATTAAATGAGTATTGCACTGTGCTAACTGGTATAAAACATCTTGTGATATACAGAAGGAAAACCTCTTGTAAGGATTTAAAAGATACAAAACACTTAGCTTATGTAATTTAATGATATTCAGAAAGTATATTATGAACCAGTTTAGGAATTTTTTTTTTTTTTTGAGACAGGGTCTCGCTTTATAGTTCGGGCTGGCTCTGAGCTCACACTATGTAGCCCTCCTGTCTCTGCCTCCCGACTGCTGGGATTACAGGCTTGAGCCACCACACCCGGCACTGTGGTATGTGGTATTGATTGTTGGTGGGCGTGAGTCACCACGCCCAGCATTCTATGTGGTTACCGGGATTGAACTCAGGACCTTGCGCTTGTGAGGCAGGCACTGGAACCACTGAGCTAATCCTCTGGCCCGGAAATATTTTAAGAATCCATTTAAAAAAGCCTTGTGGTGACAGCTGCAGATAGTACTGTATGTTCCTTTAGAATACTTCTCTTACATTCTAGCTCCTGTGTTTCTTCATGAGCTGAAATTTTGGTAGTATAATTTCTCATGCTGACTTACTTTTCACTTTGACTAATGTATATATTTTTGTGTATTTAAGTCATGTTTTCTTTAAAATTAATAGATATTTCTGTGTTGCAGAAATTTTAGGTTGCTTCCACATTTATCCTGGTAATAAAGACACAAGGAATGCTTTTGATAACACCTATTTCCATATCTACTTATTTCTTTATGATAGAGTTCAGAATTAGTAGGGGAAAGCCTATGAATGTTCATAATCTATGTTGCCTATTGGCTTTCCAGAAAGTTTGTTCTAACTTATCGTATATCAAAATAATTAATGTAACTACATACCCTGTGGGGTTTTTTGTTGTTGTTGTTTGTTTGTGAGACAGAGTCTCGCTTTGTAGTTCAGGCTGGCCCTGAGCTTACCACGTAGCCCAGGCAAGCCTCGAACTCACAGCAATCCTCCTGCCTCTGCCTCCTGAGTGCTGGGATGACAGGCATGAGCCAACATGCTCACCATACCCTGTGTTCTTGATCCCTTTTGCTCCTTCACTGATCTATCATTTCATCGCAAATCATGTTTTATTTCATTAGATAAATACACACATACCTCTATAACATCTAAAAAGGCAAATCCCTCATTACATTTTTTAGTTCTTTCTATTAGCTTCTGGTTTTTCTTACAGGTGATTTTCTGGGAATCTTTTACTATCTTTCTAAACACAAACATGTTGTGATTGCATTTATGTCTACAGGCTCACTTCTGAGAAGTTGGCATCTTTTCTGTGATATTTTATCTTTGAGAAATATACTAGGCCCTTCCATTTACTCAAATAATCTTTTCTTTCACCCAGTTATTTTCACTATTATCTAAGTAGATAATTACATTTCTATTTTGTTGTTCTGAACTGGACAGAGATTTACATTTTATTTTAAATTTTTTAATCATTTGAATGTGAAGTTCATGTTACGGTCAGTGTAACTTCACTGGTACTTTTTTCCTCTGTAGCCAACTATTTCAAAAACCTGCTTTGAGGAAACTATGCCTGCCTCACTGATTTGTAACACTTTTCATTACATCTTTTTTATTTATTTACTTTTTTTTTTTTTGCGGTACTGGGATTCAAACTCAGGCCCTTGTGCTTCCAAGGTAGGCGCCATACTACATTAACCAAATCCTTGGCAATATTTTTTGGGGGTTTTGGGTTTTTTTTGTGTGTGTGGCATTAAGGGTTGAACTCATGACCTTGCACTTCCAAAGCAGGCAGCAGGACCACTGAGCCAAATCCTGACTTGACTACATCTTTTAATTAACTTCAAATGATATCTAGGAAAGTTTATCTTATACAGTGAATTATTCTTATAACATTTTAGTGAACTATAAGTTATCTCTGTAGAAAACTATATTTTTAGCCAGGCATTGCAGCATAAGCCTGTAATCCCAGCTACTCAGAAGCTGAGCCAAAACGATCAAAAGTTCTAGGCCAGCTTCAGAAACTTAGCAAATAAAAATAAAAAAAGGACTGAGGATGTAGCTCAGTGGTGGAGCACTTGCCTAGCATGCATGAGGATGTGAGTTCATCCCCAGTACAGAACCAAAAATATATACATACCTTCTACACATTATTATTTTCACATCATTTCCACTGACTATACATTTTTAGTTATTTCTTTACTGTTGTTTCATTTTATTGCCTGCAGGGTTGTTAGTGAATGTTGGCTATTTGCTATAGACTCTTCTGTTGTTATTTTATCAAGCATATGCATGCATGGCTTTTTAAAATTGACCAAGAATGTTAGAAAAGTAGGAGGGATATGAAAAGAGTAATGCTCATGCCCCTTCATTTTTACAGAGTAACTGCTGAATGTCTCTTATAAATTCAAGAGGGAAAAAGGTCTCAACAAAATAAGTCTATAGAGACATATAGGGCTATCATTTGCATAGCTTTCCTGATAGGAAGTTAGAAGGTAATTTTAGCCAAGAGTAGTAAAAAAATTTAAATAAATAGGAAATGTGGCCTCTATCTCTTTCCTTTACATTACTAAGTTTGCTATCAGAGCCTTCCATGTGTAGGAAAGTTTGCAAATTTGGGAAATACCTAAAAGTTCAAATAATTCAATGTTCTAATTATCTCATTAACATGTTATATCATATACTATACTTAAATGTCTTAATTGATAGGACCTAAGTAGATATGTCAAACTCAATTCCTGTGTCACTCACTGGTTTATTTCATTTTTAACCTACTTAAATTTACTTTCAAATAATTTGAGCCACCATAAATACTTTTTGATAAATGAGATTAGTCATAATTCATTGAAAGAGAAACATCTATTGGTAAAATGGAACATTATTAACAGTCAACCAAACATTTTAAAAAGACTATACTAGGGCTGGAGATTTAGCTCAGTGGTTCCAGCACCTGCCTTGTAAGTGCAAGGCCCTGAGTTTGATCAGTAACCACATACAATGCTGGGCATGGTGACTCACGCCCACCAGCAATCAATACCACATACCACAGTGCTGGGCATGGCAGCTCATGCCTGTAATCCCAGCACTCAGGAGGCAGAAGCAGGAGGATTGCTGAGTTCAAGGCTTCCTGTGCTATATAGTGAGCTCAGGGCCAGCCTGAACTAAACGCAAGACCCTGTCTCAAAAAAAAAAAAAAAAAAAAAGACTATACTATTCTTCTTTATCATGTAAGATAAAGACATCTCAATCTCTCACCAGCCTAAAAATTGCATTATGTACTTTCTATGTACCTCCTATGACTGGACCTCTTAAATATGGCATGATATGCAAGTTATAGCTTAATGGTAACCTTCCCCAGGACTCTGCCTCAGGGCTGACCATGACAGTAGAACCACATCTTACTGTTATTCACTGGTTCCACTAAAGGGGCTTTGGAAGCACATGAGTGCTGCATAGAGAATTCAGTGATACAGCTCTTGCCTGGCAGGAGTGGAGTCTCCCCAGCAACACACAGGCACACACAGACACAGACACACACACACACAGTGTGAAGTGCATACACTTTGAAAAAACAAAATTAAAAGTATTTTTTTGAAAATTGTTTCAAGTTTGTAGTGCTGTGTGAATATGCAAAGATTTCGAGTTAAACTTGAAAACAAGTATTTCCTTTTATGTTGGAATGGAAAGTCAGGTATCTGATCATTTGCCAAAATAAGGGCTTTTTCAATTTATCTCTTGAATTTGGGAGTTGTGATTGTTAGACAGTAAAAGTCCTGTTTATGGGTAAAGCAGGTGGTGTTCCTTTCTGACTTAAACATTTATTAAACCATCAAGTTATTTTATTTTTACATAGATCTTTCTCCACAGAAACACAGATGGCTAATTTGTTTTTTTTTTAACTTCCCAAAAAATTGAGTCACAGTGACAGTTAAGACAATGAAATGAAATGATTTGAGAAAAACACCATGTTTTGGGAATAAGGGGAGCAAACAATTATACAGCTTTATATAGTAAGATATATTCTTTTTTTCTCATTTCTTCAATATAGCAATTATTCTACAAATGCAAAGCCTAAAGAAGATCGCCATTTAGAAACACAAGAAGTGTACTCGATTGATCCATACAACCCAGCAAGCTGACCTGAAAACAGACTGGTATGAAATTGAAAATTTTTATTAATTTATACATCAAGATCGCCTTTCATTTTTAGCAATAAGTATAGTGTTAAGTATGTATAGTTTTGACTATCAAGCATGTCTTAGCATTATTAGTCTACCTATTTTATATTAGCAACTTATGCTCCTAGGTTTCTTTAAACTACATTCATCCATTCAGCAAAAATACTCAATAGCAAAATGATTAAGAAAAATAAGAAGGTGAAGAGAACTAAGGCAGGCACCAGGGATTCAGGAGTGGGGCTGTTCCAGGGAAGAGTTCCCCCCCTCCCCGGGAAAGTGGAGGAGGAAAGGACAAGGGCGAGAGGGAAGCGATCGGCCAGCACACGGCTGCCTGGAGGAAAAGCTCTCCGGGAAAGGAGACAGTAAGGAGAAAGGCTGTGAGGCAGCGTCCCGGCTGCACTGGGAGCACAGTGAGGTGCCCAGTGTGGTCTAGAGCCAGTGGACCAAGGCGGAGAGAGGAAAGAGGCAAGGGAGACGATAATACATCGTTGTGGTGAATCGTTACTCTGAGATGGGAACCACTGGCGCCTTAAGTAAACGAACTAATACCTTAACTTCTGTGAAGAGACAGAGAGAGAGGAAGGGAGGGAGCGGGACTGTAGAAAGCCAAGGGGAAGAAGATGGTGAACAGTGAAGAGGCTGTTGCAGCAACCCAGAAACTGTGAGTGGAAGCCATCAGGCTAGAGAGACAAAGGTTGAAGTCTGAATGCACTTTTAAGATTGTGACATTAGGGCCAGGCGTGGTGGCTCATGCCTGTAATCCCAGCACTTGGGAGGCAGAGGCAGGAGGATTGCTGAGTTCAAGGCTTGCCTGGGCTACATAGTGAGCTCAGGGCCAGCCTGAACTACAAAGTGAGACCCTGTCTCAAAAAAAAAAAAAAGATTGTGCCATAAGGATTTGCTGATGACAGAGAGGTGGCATTGGTGATATTTTTGGCCTAAGAAGATAAAAGGACAGAATTGCTATTAACTGAGATGTGAAGGGAAAGGCTGGAAGAGAAGTTAGGAGCTCACTTTAAAACTGTTTGGTGTGAGGTATCTAACACACATCCAAGTGGAAGCCTCAGAAAGGCAGCTCGTGGACAGTCTGTTTCACAGGCTGTAGGTCCCTGATCAGTGTCTGGATTTACATAACACTGTGGCTGCATGAAGTAGAGAAAGAGGCAGTGAAGGGGGACAGTTCAAGTCCTGAGCCTCAGGTTGTCCCGCATTAGCCGTCATGGGGTCAGAAGAGGTCAACAAAGGGTCAAAGAAGCTACTTCTGTGCAGGAGAAAAGCCCCATAGATGGTGCTCTAGAAGTGAGGTACAGAAAGATCAGGGAGAAGGGAGGGACCAATTCTGTGTGGGGCTGTTTTAGGTTAAGAAGATGAGTGTGAAAACTGATTATTGGACTTAGCAGCACAGATTTGTCAATGAACTTGAGTTTTGGTGGGAAGTAAGGAGGTGGGCGCTGAAGAGAAAATGTTGCAGAAGTCAGTGTAGATAGCTAGCTCTCTCTGGGCGTCATCCTGTCAGGATGACCAGATAAAACAAGTGATAGCAAGAGTTAGAAGTAAGGGTAAGAAGACAAGGTAGATTTTTTTTTTTTAAAGAATGGACATATAGCAGCTGTGAAGCTGTCCCTACATACAGATGAGAATGATCTAGAATGAACAGAATGTGAAGAGGAAGGGGGCAGAATCAAAGATGCAATGCCTGGGCGAACTAAGGGAACAGGAACTTGCAGCTTGAGCAGAGGAGTTGACCTGAGATAGGTGAATGGGAAAGGCAGAAGAGCCAGGACAGGTGAGGGCCAGTGTGCAGTGTGATGGCGGATGAACGTGCCCTGTCTCTTCTAGCAGGCTGTCTCCTCAGTGCAGAAAGCCAACTGGTCTGCTGAGAATAAGACTGGGGAACATGGCAGAGTTTAAGGAGAAAGGAGAAGGCCTCATGTAGTGAATTGAAAGTCGAAGACTGAACAACAGGCGGTGCAGATACGCCAACTTGCATCAGGAAGGGTCCATTCCAGGTTCCCTGGAGAACATGGGCTGAACAGGGGAAGGTTTTCTCTGTCTGGCATTACGGGGACGGTCTTTCTGCTTTAACTTCTTAGCCCTCCTTGCCACTTTAAAACATGGGTGATATCCCCAGATCACCCAAACTAGAAAAATAAACACATGAAAAAACCAAGGCTGAAAGAGTCTGCCTGCCACAGGCGGGAACCCAGGCTCCACTGTGTCTTCAGATTGCTCTGTTCCGTACAATCTATAAGATATAAAATGAAGACACCACCTCTATCCATTTAGAACTTAACTGAGTGAGATATAAAAGACTTACATGGATCAGTATAAGAAAAAGTACCACAGCAAGGAGTCAGAGACAGGAAGGCGGAGAATGGGGTGCACCACGCTGTCCAACCCCGAATCACTGAGCATCCAGGATACAGCTATCACTTACATGTTGAATGAATTTATGAATAAGTGAGAAAGGGAAGGTTTTTCCATTTCTTCCTTTTAGATTTATGCATGTTTATCAGTATAAATGATGGTATTATTTATTCCAGGGTATGTTGTTTGAAGAAGTACCTATAACAGAATGATGTCTTTGATAGGCTTTAGGATGGCTGTGCTTGGCATGCAGACAGAATGTTAACTCTGGTCATGATTTCACCTTCTGAACTTCTCTGCCACTATTCATGCTGCCGCCTACACAGAAGCGATCTATTTCAGCGGGCCCCCTGGCTAGGCGACCAAGTGGAAGGTGACTGGAAAGAAACCACTTTAATATCAGCAAATCTCTTTGTGCCATCTTGAGATCAGTGTGATGGTCTGAAGCTCTCGTTTCCTGTGTGCACTTATTCCCACGCAGAACAAAGAAGGTTTGCCCGGCAGTGAAGACGGAACCCAGTTTCACAGCTGTGAAAAGGACTGCTCGTGATCTTATGTTGATATAAACAAATCCATGGGCCAACCCTGCCACCTTCTTAAGGAAGGCACAGAGTTCTGTTCTCCTTGTACCTGGACCCATCTTCATTTGCAATAGCATTCTTAATTACCACATGCTTTCGTTTGTAATGTAGCTTTAATTATTGAAGCCACATTTGAAGTACTTCCTCTGGTTGTGATGGCACCTTTGTTGGGAAGGCCAGCTTTGCCTCATGGTAGCTCCCACCTCAGATATGGATATTTTACTTTTTCTCCCGAGGGGCTGGGGACTTTCCTCACAATACTGTGTGGCCTTTGTCCTTCCATAACCAATGATTCTAATTTGCACAAATAGTTTTGAAGACATAAGTGTCAGGTTTAATTCTAAAGAGCTGATGCACAAGTCAAGCTTTGGATAACTCTTAACAGTTTCCTCATAGGCTTCCCTCTGTCCTGTGCACATTACCATTCAAATAAATTTCTACAAAGCCACTTGCCTTATGTGATTTTGTTTCTCTGGAGCTCATGAACTCTGGAAAAGCAGATATAGTCCTAAGGTTTTAAGGGCTTATGATTTATCAGCTGTTCTTCTGGGGCTGTACCTTGGTCATTGTAGCTCAGCTCTCAACCCTCAAATCAAACTCCCTTGACCCCCAAGACTTCATCACATGTTCTCAGCCAGCACCTTCCCCTGGCCACACACCCTCTCCCACATACTCTAGATCTTGCTGCCAATACTCTCTGTGCATGCATTTAAACTATTGAGAAAGCAAAACCTTGCTCCTGAGCGAGCACCAATTTCCTCTCTCTACTTTCTCCTATGATGATCAGCCCTTTTTATTGTGTTTTTTTTTTTACATTGTGGTTAACCCAAAAAAACCCTCTCACATGCATAATATGAAATTTGCCATCTTATCCATTTTGTGTGTCGTTCAGTAGGGATAAATATATTCACATTACTGTACAACAGACATCAACAACTTTTCAGCCTGTCTAGCTGAGGCTGTATATCCAATAAACAACGAATCACCATTCTCCCCTCCCCAGCTCCTGGCAAACACCATTCTAACTTTGTCTCCCTAGATTTGACTGTTTTAGGTGCCCCATAGAAATGGAATCATATGGCATTTGATATTTTTGAGATTCACTTAGCATAATCTCCTCCAGGTTTATCATATTTTGGCACATGAGTAGATTTCCTTCCTTTTTAAGGTGGAGTAAAATTCCATTGTGTATTGTTAGATTTCTATCACTGTGACAAAATATCTAAAAAAAAAAAGCTTAAAGAAGAAAGGGTTTATTTAATTCACTATTTAAGGGGTTCACTCCATGTTACTTGTCCCTCTTGCTTTGAACCCACGAACACACAGTATATGATGGCAGGACTCTGTTGTGGAGGAGTCCCAGCCCCTCGTGGGTCCAGGAAGCAGAGTAAGAAGGAGCCAAGGGTGCAATGTCTCCTCCAACAGCACATCCCGATGACCTCATTTCTTTGCTGAGGCCCTTCCCTGCTCCTACAGTTCTGCCACCTCCTGGGAGCACAGGCTGGAACTAGTCCTTTCATGCACAGGCCTGCGGGGAACTTCAAACCACAGCACATGCATAGGTCATATCTTGCTGTCCAGTCTTCCATGGATGATCATTAGCTTGCTTCCAGCTCTTGGCTACTGTGATATGCTGCTCTGAACGTGGCTATACAAATATCCCTTCAGACACTGCTCTCAGTTCCTTTGGGTAAATACCCTCTTCTGTACCTTCACACAGTACCATTTTCATACCTGTAGTATCTGTTCACTTGCCTCAAACTATCTACCATATCTGCCTCCAGCCTGCCTGCCTTTCTTATCAGATATGCAAACTCCGGAGGGTAATTCTTCCCAAACTATCTATGGTTCTCATTTAAACTCTTTCTGTTCTCTTCACCATGGTACTTTCTGAGTGAGTTGTTGACCTTCATCATTTCACCCATTTGAGTCATTCATTCAATAAGTAAATATGGAAATCCTGCGTGTTAATCCCTGTTTTCAGTCAGGGGATATAGCAATAATAAACTGAGATGTCCTCATATAGCTTTACTTAGAGGAAAAGGTAAACAATAAACACATTGTCACAGTAATAAAATAAAACTATATAAGCAAGAAAAGAGGATAGGATGTTCAGAATGGATGTGTTACCATGGAAGGGGCAGATATAATCCAGTCTCCTGGGTAAATGAGAGAATTGTGCCCCCAGCAGCAAGTGGCAAGCAGCTCCACTCTGTGAAGATCACAGAAGCTGTGCTCAGGGCAAGTCAGTGCTGAAGACTGTCAGGATGTAAAGGACTCACACTTCAGCCCTGGTGCCTGCCCGAATCTTCGGGCGTGATGGACAAGAATGATTGACAGAATGTTCTGTTATGTCGGGGGCTGTCAACACCCATGTGTGTCTCAGAATCCACTCTGATCTTAACTGTATTTATGATGTCTGATACATACTTTGAATATTTAGTGAGGTGGTAGCAGTCAGGCTAGGAGATCCAAAATGCACACGCCCTTGCCCAGAGCACTAATGGGCGAACAGTCCATCGTGTCCACTGCCCCACCAGTGCTCTGAGGCCTTGCCCTAGCTGACAGCCTCCTGCTGGCCTCACTATAGCAATGTGATGCACTGCATAGGGACTAGCAAGGGACCAGCAATCCTATAGCAAATGTTTCTCAATAATGGGGTTTAGGTCCCACCTGGCTTCTTTCTTAAAGTAACATTGTCGTCTGTGATGCTGAATGGCTTCTGGAGGGACCTTGACTGCTTCCCCAGGCTGCTGTCGCACCATACTTGGGGATCAACTAGACATCAGGCCCCGCGGGGTTAGCTAGCTGTTACCCTCACAATCAGGAAACTGGTTGCCGGAAGTTTCGACTGTCAGACCAGCCCGAGGAGGAAATGTGTCTCGTCCAATGATGGGCGTGGGGCACTCAGTACCACGGAGATCTTCTAACTGGCAGTTGAGAGGGTCAAAGCAGCTGGCTGGCTAACTCCTTCCAGGCCCACAGCAACTTTGGGACAGACGAAAGCTCACCCAATGGTGGAAACTAGAACTGAATAAGACCCCTCAGCCTCACAAAGCAAGAGACTTTGTTGCTGCTACATCTAGAGTCACTAGAGGCTTCTGCAAATGGATTAGAACATTCTTCTGCAGACCTTGCAAGTCGCCCCAGGCATGACTTTCCTGCATGGGCTCTCCTCCCTGGCCACTGTGGGGAGGGATGACCTCATTCCTCTCAGGGAGCAAAGATGGTCTCTCTTCCGGTGTTGTAGGTCTTCTTCCATGTTCTGACAGGCCAGACAAGTGAGAGGTGGTTAATGGGGTCATTCCTTTGCTCAGATCCCTGATTTCCTGGACTTGAAGGACTCTGCTTGCTTTGGTTGCTCTAGATGACCTCAGTTTCTGTTCACACTGCAGGTTTTTTCCTGAGGCTTGTCATGTAGGCAAGCTGGGCTTCAGCCCGCCATGTTCCCTTACTCAACCCTCTTTTTTGTCTTCTGCTTCAGCACAATTGTTAGAGACTGAATAAGCAACGTCAAGCAGCTGACTTATTTAGGTCTGTGGGCCCTGTTGGTGTTTCCGGAGATTTCCCCTAGTATCTGGAGCTGACTGACTCATAAAATACGGCCTTCAGGTAATCTGACCTTCTCTAGTCTCAGGGTCTAACTTAGTGTATTTATAGGGTGCTTCTTCAAGCTGGAGTTGAAAAGCACCTGGATTTTCATTAGGGGCCTTGACCAATCGACCTAAGCTTCTCATAATTCACAAGTGGGACAATCTTTGTCGTGTGCCCTCTAAGATAGTTTTAATGTCTAACTTCCATTTTCAGCTTTCATAGAAGCATCCCTTGATACAGTTGAAAGCCCAGGGCTGCTGTCTCCAGCCCCATGTAGACTTTGTGCCACTTTTCCCTTTGAACCTAGGAGTCCCCCACTAGGTCCTCAGAGTCCAGACACAGAGTCCAGAAAGGGGTGCCCTATTGGCTGGGTGCCTCTTCACCAATCCAAACCCACTCCTAGTCCCCTGTTTAAGGAGGGGTAGCAATCCAATTGTCTTACTCAGTGGAACCCGCACTCCCCAGATAACTCCCCACTGATATGGCTCTCAGAGCCTTCTGACTGAGAAATAAGCTCGTACACAGACGATATCCCAGCAACTGGTAGACTAAGAACAGGGATCAACATCACTGCAGAAGAACCTCTTCTCATGAAACCCAGTATATTTATCTGGTGGCAACAAAAAAGAAAAAAACCTTCAAAAATAAAATTTAGGTACAATGTAAACTCAGTCAGCATATCCTTTTGGTAGGGGGATAAACATGAAGTTGCCATTACCACAACAAAAGCAAAACCAAGAAAAAGGAAAGAGAAAACTAGGCTCTGGGGAGTTGTAACCCTGCAGGAGATAGCTGTAGGTGGCTTTAGGACCCAGCCAGAGCAGCTCTGCCAGCAGTGCCAGCCTTAGGCAGAAGCCAGCGTGAGAACACACTATGTTTCTCAGTGCTCAGAACAAAAACCCAAGTGATTTGAATAGTCTGATAGAAGAAAGCCTGACATCGGGACTTGGAAGTCCCCGAGTGAGAAGGAAGGGAAGTAACCCAGGAAAAGCACTCGCTGTGACACTACCGATGCTAACAGGTGGCTGCTCGAGCCCAGGGCATGTTGCCAAGTGCACCACAAAGCAGAGCAACATTTCCGGCAGGTGGGGTGCACATTGTCTGGTTTCCTCCTTTTGGTGGCTATGCCAAAGCCATGGCACTCACCTGCCAGTGGCTTCCAGCAGTGGGAGTCACAGCTGCTGACCCACGTTTCATGGACTTACAATAAAACACAAGCCCAACCAATCCACAAGGTCCTCCTACCTCTCTCAAGGCAGAAGCCTTTTGGGCCACAACTGGGCATCTCCTTCGGGGATATGTTCAGATGCTTCTCCAGGAAATCTTACCCATACGCCTGAAAGGGGGCAGAGAGAGGTTCCCTGAGCAAGTTGGGTATTTCCTTTTTCACACACTGGCTTCTTTAGGCTGCTGGCTGGCTGGTGATGTCCGCAATCTCCATCAAGACCTCTCCTGGCTGAGTGTTATCAAGAGATGTCACCATGGAAGGACCAGATTCATCTAGCTTCCCCGTATAATGAGGAGAGAATCATGCCCCAGCAGTAAGTGGCAAGCAGCTCTATTCCATGAAGATCAGGGGAAACACGAATAGCACATGTGTACCTCAGTCTGTCAGGATGTAAAGGACTCACTCCTCAGCCTGGGCACCCGCCTGAACCTCTAGGTGTGATGGACAAGTATGATTAGCAGGATGTTCTGTTATCTCGGGGATTGTCAACACCCATGCTTGTCCAAGAACCCACGCTGATCTTAACTGTACTTATGACACACAGCATCTACTTATGAATACCTAATGCGGCAAGAGGAGGGGAAGGTGCTTTCTCCTAGAGCATCAGAGATCTCCTGGGGTTTTGTTATTCTATTTTCTACCTCTCTTAGGACCGTGCAAGCAGGATTAATCATGGAGTCCTGTTAGAATTAAATGCCTTCTACTCCACTGTTTCTAACTGGAGTTTCTTAGAAGAGAGTCCTGGAAGAGAACCCTAATGAAAAGTAAGACATACAAGGTGGCAGGAGGGGGAGAAGGGAAAGTAAAGAGTATTAAGATGTAATGAGTGTATGTGCCAATCCCCCATAATAAGTGTATTCATTGTGCGTCACAAGCATGTAATAAAAAATAAAGCAGAGAAAGCAAATGTTGATGCATAAAAAGAAAATAAATATATTAAGCTCTTAGAATACTACCCTTTCTCTGCTAGTGGGCAGGAGCAGACCTGGGACTTGCCAGAAAGAACGCGATGCCTGAGGCAGTATTCAGGCACATTGATGCAAGCATCAGAACACACACTGTGTCCCAGTGAGGCTGGTCTGCCTGACCACACACGCGTGGGCCTCCACCAGAGCATGCAGTGCTAAGGAGAGAGTAGTTTCCCTTGAGCGTTTTATCTCATCATAATTCCCTGTCACGCACACAGAGAGAAGTGCTAATGTACGCTGATGCTTCTGCTGTAATAGTCCTGCAGTGCTCACCCCCTCCTGCTCCTTGGCCTTTGATACTTGGAATTACCCATGTCCACTTGTGCCAACTCCAGTGCCTGGATCTTAGGTGCTGCACGCAGGTCTCCAGGTTAGAACTGTACTTTATTACAGCATGGCATCTCTATATAATCGAGTACTATTTGGCTATAAAGAGTGACACATTTAGTCACCAGAAGGCATTTGTAGGAAAATGGATGCAGCTGGAAAATATAATGTTGAGAGAAACAAATTAGACATAGAAGTTTAAGTACCACACAGTAACTCTCAGTACAGTGAGGCAAGGCACAAAGAGGACGAGAAGGGATGACGGATGGGGATGAGGCACTGAGCTCTTGCAGTAGGGAGGTGAGCCAAGGGAACGCGGAGAGGGTGGGGGAGGTGAAGGGGAAGTGAGAGGGGGGAAGACGTGCCGTGGACAGGACCCTAATAACTCGGTCAGCGTTAACATCACATGCTGTCACATGAGCTGGGACGAACAATATCAAGTGTGAAACAAGCAGTAGGCGGACCAGAGGAGGGAAAGGTGAGCGAGATTTTTTAAAATACCAAGCTGTAACACACACCTGAAATCACTCCCCAAGATGACTGTAAACTTCCTGCGCTGCAAACATGTACCAGTAAGACATATATAAAAAGACACCCTCCTTTGTCCATGAGTTTATTCTTCAATTTCTTGAGACAGCGATCTTAGGCATTACTTTTATGGGCCATCGGTGACATAAAAACACCTAAGTCATGTGGCCAGCAAGGACACTGTGAGAGGAAAACAGATTGAAAGCCCGTCTAGAAAGCTTTCAGTGGGAACAGGCAAAAAGCCATCACTTTATGTGGCTGCGACACACTGTGATGTAGAAACGTAAACAGCAGAGTAACTGTGTAGTAAGAATAGCATAAACTTTATCTTCAGATCTGAAAATGCAAGTCATAATACAGTGTCCCCAACCCACTCTGGACTGACAGTTTTTTTGAGTTTATGATCATGCAAAAGTGATAGCACGTTTCATTCAGTAGACTTGAGAATTCGCATTTTGAATTTCGAGCAAGCCATGTTTCCCACTGGCCACCGACAGTGGATGTACTTGTGTTGCTAAACTAGGACCTTTGGTAGGTCAGAAGTATCAAATGCATATTCCGCTTGTAATATTTCCAACTCACAAAAGGCTTATTAAACATAAACTCACTGCGAATATAAACCCATTACGAGAGGAAGAATGTCTGTGGATGTTCTACTAAGTGCATTTCTAATGTGTGTCCCATTTCCCAAGCACCCAGTCACAGCTCCATAAATTAGGTATTTTATCTGTGCTTTTGATCTCTCAAATGGTAACTCCATTTAGACCTTTACGGAAAGTTCCAGTTCCCATTCACAGAATAAACTCGGGCTACGTCTGGGAAGAAACAGCCACACCTGCTAGGGCGGCGCGCGCTCCAGGAAGTGGGCCCGGCCCTGCACTTGCCCAGTGCGCGTGGGCGTGGCCTGCGCCGGCCCAGCCCAGCGCTCGGCGAGGGGGAAGCGCTGGACCGCCGGCTGGCCGGCCATCGCCACTGCGGCTCCCCCTCAAGGCTGCGCGCAGCCGGTCCTCTCCGGGCTGTGGCCTTTGCCCGAGGCCCGCCCCAGAGCGAGGCCCGCCGCCGAGCTAGACCTCCGCCCGCCCCACTCTGCGCGAGCTGCGCTGGTTCCACTCCGAGGATGGGGCGGCCGCGCCGCTTAAGGGCGGCGCTGTGGGCCGCGCTGCTGCCGCCGCCGCACGTACTACTGCTGCTACTGCTGGCGCCGCGGGCGGCCCGGGGCGAGGCGGGCCCGAAGCAAGGTGAGCGGACCGGGGTCAGGGAGCGGGGGACTCCTGGCTCAGGGATAGCGCGAGCAGGGGCTCAGCGGGCTTTCCGCGACGCGGCGCTGTGTTTCCCAGTCGGCCAGGTGCGGAGTGCGCGCGCCGGGTGCAGTAGACGGTTGAAGACCCTAAGCCCGGCTTCGGCTTTGAATGCTAGACCTCAACGGTGAAAGCCTGCCGGAACCTTTATTATCCATTTTTCTTTTCTCCATATGGTACTTGAGACTGTTCCCAGGCCCTTTGCATAGTCCTTTTAAAATTTTATGTTGTTATTGTTTTGAGACAGGGTCCTGCTAAGTCGCTAAGATTGCCCAAGGCTGCCTGGAACCTGCAACCCTCCGGACTCTGTCCACGTGCTGGCATTTCAGCTCTGCCATCACACTGGCCTGAGTGAGGCCTCCTACTCTTGTAAACGGACAGGCTGTCTCTCTGGTGACATCACGGTGCCACTACATACATGACATAAAGCATGCCAAGTGCCTAAACTGGTGCCTGGCACTCAATTTCTGCCCCTGATGGCCTTTGGCTCCTAGGGCTATTTAGATAAAAGTCTTAGAGGTGTGCCCCCCAAAATGGCCCTGCCTTGGATGTATACCTTGCACGTGTGTGTGTGCATGCACACAATTACCACCAATATCACACACATTTAATTCAGCATATTCTTAAGACCCTCTAGCTCTGGACTTGGTGGTGAGAGGACAGGTGAGTCCCAGAGCCAGGCTGTGGAACTGGCTGCCCATGGAAAGGGCAGCAAAGGGCACAAACTAAAGTCTCCTTACTGCGTGAAGGTTTGGAGGCTACAGCCTCCCTTCCTCATAACTTGGAGTGTGTAAACAGTTCTGTTCTAACCCTTCCCACTATTTTTAGCCTTAGCAGAAAAGGCTCTTGCTCAGAGGTTTCCCGACAAGTCTGTGAAAGCTGTGTGTCCAGCAGTTCTGGCAGCCTCTTCCTGGTAACTCAGCCTTTGCTCTTTCTGCCTCTAGGGGTCTTATGCTATCTGATTGTTGTCAGATTGTCCCCTCTCTTCTAAAAGAGCCAGGAAAAAAGAAAATCAAAGTTTCCACAGAGGCTGATAAAGTTTTTACATACATGAAAGTAATCTTTCAAGTGAAGGGATGTAATAAAACTTAAAATTTTAACTATAGAAGAGAAGTATGCCAGGTAAAGCTGAGGGATCTGTTGTCAGTGCCCAGGACACCGTGTGGTCCTTGTATCTACCCGCCTGCCTCTTGCAGCAGAGTTGTTATAGTTTGCCCATGTTTATTGTTACTCTTATAAAAAGTCCCAGGCATAATTAGATCAATATAAATATATTTTTTTACTGGGGTTATCACAATAAGTTCCCAAGTGATACAGTCTAAACTGCCTACTAATTTATTTGCTAAAGTAATTTAATGCTTCTGTGCACAGCTCTTTGAAATTTAAAAGATATGTAACACTGAGCTGTACCTCAGATCTATGCATTTGCTGGTGGGCTTAAATCCAATAAATTAACTAACCCAGTTTTCAGTGTCCCTGTATATAGAGTGACCAGAATTGACATCCTGTTGTCTGAGTCATTGTGAAAATCATGCGGTTGTGCCCGGAATGGTGTTGGACTCTGTCAGCCTCATGCAGATCCAAGGACCAAAGGAAATCCTGACAGCCCAAAAGCTACGGCATGACTGGCCAGGGAGCAGAACCAGCCAGATGGAGGAACATGGGTGGCTGTGAAGTACTTAAAGAATGAATTCAGAAACAGATTTTACAAGATAACCTATGGGAGTATTTAATTCTACATAAAAGAACCAGGAAGTGGGGCTATTTTAATTTTGTAGGTACTCACTTTGTGAGTTTCAAGACAGATTGCATACCACAGAAGTGACCAGAGATAAAGAGGGACATTCCATAATGATGAAAGGGCCAGTTGTCCAAGAAGACAAAGCGGTACTCAGTGTTAGTTCTGTGCCTATGGACAGTCAAAACAAGGGAAGCAGAGTGGCACAGAGTGTGCCAGCTGCAGTGTGCATAGGCTGTGCTGCTGTCACACATGGGCAGGTCAGTCGTCCAGCAGCAGGGGATGCACCCACTTGGTCTCACGGGAGCTGTTTGCTGAGATGAGCCACATTTGGTCATTAAAAATAGTGGTTGCAGGTCTGTGTTTCCCCGGGTGGGGTGTGATGCCCTCTCTGGCCGTCTACAGGGTCTGGTTTTATGCCCTGCTTCTTTCTCAAAGATACCAGGTAAAAGGGGGGATGCCAACTGCCTGCTGGCTTAGTGATGTGTTTCACTTACGTGTGTCACTTATGTGTGCAAAGCTGAGTGGAATCAGAGTTTAGACTGTTTAGTTTTTTTAAATTAAATTCTTTATTGGTACATTTTATATTCAGCTCACAATCACACACAACCTTGGGGAATTTGTACCAGTATATGACACAAGTTCATTCTCATTTTTACCCACATCCCTACCTACCCACAACCCTCTACCCCTTATATAGATGCTCTTTCATTTTCTTTCCGAATCATATTTATTCTTTCCCCTCATTATGTTCCCACACCAAATTCCCTTTGGATTATTTCCTATCATACATTCTAGATCTCATTTACATTTATAGGTGCTCATACCAAAGAAAAGATCCAGTGTTTGCATATCTGTGATCTGTTTATTTCACTTATTAGTGTGTCCTCCAGGTGTATCCATTTGCACATAAATAAATGAAACTTGTCATTCTTTATGGCAGAGTAATACTCCATTTTGTTAAAAAAAAACCCCACATCTTTATAAAGAGTCTTCATAGTGGGACTCAGATCTTCAAAAATGTTGCACACAGAGATAACCTAGTACAGATAATTATATAAATGAAGGCCAACCATATCACACAAGCAGGTAGCCAACCTGATAGCCCCCCTTCCACTCCCTGCCACACATGCACGTGCATACAAACACACACACACACACACACACACACACACACACACAGCTTTCTGAGAGAGGCACTGAAGCATGGCCCTATGAATCACAGCTGACAGAAACCCACAAAAACTCTGCACAGCATTTTGAAGAGTGGCTGAATACCAGGTTTATACGTACTGTCATTGCCAGGAAAGGTAACTTTGGCCACATCTTGTCCCATCTGTGTGAAGGACCACTGAATGCGATTGCCTGACTAGCACAGCAAATGCTTATCCTATCTGTATCACAACTCTTGACATTTTTTTCTATGCAAGTGATGTATCATTCATGAATTCATTTTTCAAAAGTGTGCGCTTCTTTTTAAAACCTGTTGTTGCTTAAGCAAAACCTCTGGAGAGCCCTTCATTAAAAGCAGAGCAGGCTGAATGGGGTCAGCCTCTACCAGGGTGGCAGCCTGTGTTGGAGCAGGCCTAGCAATGGCAAAGAAGTTCATTGCAATTCCAGTGCCAGGTAAATAAACCTGCCTCAGGTGGAAGATGTGAATCCAGACATTTGAAAGTGGCTTTGTTGTGCAAGACAAAAACCAAAATGGCCTAACAGCATACACTTGTGAGCATGGCTAAAATTAGGAAGACTGGCCATATCGATTATTGCTGAAAAGTCAAGTAGCAAACTATTACACATTGTTCATCAACAGATAAAACTACCACTTTGGAGAAAAGTTGAGCATTTTCTTAGATAGTTAGACACGTACCTATCATGTGATTCAGTATTTTATTCCCAAGTTTTTATCTAAAAGAAATGAAGGCCTACAGAAAGACTTTTACATTAATTGCTGTAGCATACTAGACAATAACTGGAAGCAACCAAAATGTCCTTCAGTAGGTGAATGGATAAATTAAAGGCAGGTATATTTATCAATAAAATTGAATGTCTTCTGGCAACACAAATGATTTTATGTATGCAACAATCCCAGCGAAGCTCAAAATAATTGTACCTGTGAAACACAATTTAAAAAAGACTGAGCAATACTGTGTATAAGATATTCTAGGAATTTAATTGATGCACAGTGAGAGGTGCAGGTCAGAAGGCCTAGAGAAGGAAGTAGAAAGATGGTAGTGGGGCTGAGGGAACCCAGTGGGGTGGGGTGTGCAATGGAGATGTTTGTTTTGATTTTGGCAAGTATGTGCCACGTCAACCAGTTTGTTGCTTTAATACCATAAAATGTAGTAGGTCTTAATAAAGGTCTAAAAACATTTTTTAAATTAAAGTAGGCCTGAAGTTTATGGAATGTAGGTTAAGTACTTGTCATAAGAAACAGCTGTAATTTGAAGGGTTGGTGGTAATGGAGGAAAGGGAGCTACACAGAGCTAGACAGACTTATGTTTGGGTCCAACACAGATTTAGGTTTTTATCATTTCTATGCTCTTCATGCACTACAGGCAGGTAAGAAGCTTGGATGACTAAAGGAAAGGAACATCCCTCTGGGAACAGTTGGTGCATGTGCTGTGTTGCTTAGATCTGCTCCCAACCTCTGCAGGAACTTTGCTGTAGCTTCCTCCTCTCCTGCCAACATTTTTGCCATCTGCAGCCAGGTATGGAATCCCTGCCCCAGCAGTGTCAGTGGACGAAGTCAGCCTTCTCTTCACTCCATATGTCACTAGAGAAAAGGCAGAGGCAGGATCCCAGGAGCTGCTGTTCAGTCAGTGATTGTGACTATTTAATGTGTGGCTTGCACAGGAACTGTTTTTCATTCAAGGGCTTTTGTGAAATTATTTACTGCTGTGGTTCTCAGAGTGAGTGCAGCTATCTTTCACGTTACTGTGACCTTTTTAAAAATATAGGTTCCTGGGGCTGGGGATTTAGTTCAGTGGTTCCTGCTTCTGCCTTGCAAGTACAAGGTCCTGAGTTCAATCCCCAGTAACCACATACCACAGTGCCCGGTGTGGTGACTCACACCCACTACCAAACAGTACCACACACCAAGTGCTGGCTGTGATGGCTCGTATCTGTAATTCCAGCACTACGGAGGCAGAGGCAGGAAGATTGCTGTGAGTTTGAGTCTTACCTGGGCTACATAGTGAGCTCAGGGCCAGCCTGAACTACAAAGCAAGACCTTGTCTCAACAAAAACAAAAAATTAGATAGATAGATAGATAGATAGATAGATAGATAGATAGATAGATAGATAGATAGATAGATTCCTGGGCTCTAACCTAGACCCATGAATCAGACCTTCTGGGGATAAAATCTGGACTCTTCATGAGATTTCAGCATTTATTGTTCATTTCAACAAATATACTCTAGGTGCTTAGAACTAAGTACTGAGTGCTTAGAGTAGGTATTAATTTCAAGGAACAATAGATAGAGACTCTTGGCCTCACATTATCCACCCATTAAGATGAATGAAATCCACTAAAATAGAAACTCTTGAAACATAATAATAGAATGCTATTGAGATATAAGGAAACTAAGGGGTCTGAATAGAGCTTTGTACAGGCATGGTGTAGAAGGAAGTTGTTCAAATTTCAAATCTCTGCATAGGTCAGGGAAGGCCTGCATAAAGCAGTGGCATTTGTGGCAGAAGTTGGAGGACTAGTGAAAGTGATAAGTTAGAAGTGTCTTGCACAGAAAGATGGTCACAGGCAGGGAAGTGATGTGTGTCTGCCGTGAACTGAGAGAGGGACTGCAGTCCATGAAGAGGACAGCAGGACACACGAAACAAGAAGCACAGGCGGGGCACCCATGCTTAGCAACCCTCAGATTAATAGGATGTATGGGGACAGCTGGGAGCTGTCTTATTTCTGCAGGAAAATAATGAAGGAAGACACGCCATCTTGGGAGTAGCAAAGTTGGCCCCCAAGTCCATCATCCACAGGACAGAAGCAGCACTAGGGACTCTCCTGTGCCTGTCTGTGTCCCAGTAGGAATCATGAGCGTGGGTGAGGGCAGGAAGTCAGTTGGAGGCTGAAGTTAGAAGAGCTCTGTAGTCACTAGTCACTGACATCTCTGGGATTTTTTGGATAAAACAGGCTCTTTTTCTGCAAAGGCAGACAAAATAAACCACTGGAAACAAAGCAAGCATACCCACTCTAGCAGAATATGAGTCCCTGAATCTGTTTTTAATTCTCTTTTCTGTGAATATAACTTATGGGGGCCTTCTGTGCATGTGACATGACTAAATGGTTTCCATTTTGACCCTGCCACAAGGTAAAGCCAAGGCTCTGAGCGATTCAGCAACTTGTCTTGTAGCTACAGAACAAAAGACCTTAGGTTCTGAGTTGGCTCTCTGTGAATCCAGAGTGTGTCATGGTGAATCTTTTCAATCATTTTCTTACTGCTAGTGAAACAAATTATCACAAATCTAATAGCTTACAATGACAGAAATTTATCCTGGAAGCCCAAAGATCTAGAATAGATAAAAAAGACTATGTTCACTCTGGAGAGTGCAGGGCAGGGTGGGTGTCGCTGTTGTTTCTGGCCCGCATTCTTAGGTTCATGGGTCTCACCGTGTACTGCGCAGCCTGCAGCTTTGTATCTTTCAGTGTCTTTCTTCTGCCTCTCTTGACCTTCCATGTCCCTTTTCTAAGGACCTTTGTAATTACATTCATGGTCAACCCAGGTAGCCTATGGTTATATGTCCATTTCAAGATTTTTAAGCACATCTGCAAAGCCCTTTTACCATGCCAGGTCATGTTCAGATGCACCAAGGACAAGGTGTGGATGCCTGTGGGGGTCATTACTTAGACTGCCAATCCTTTCTAGGTAGAGTTAAAAATTTTTCTTGAGCCTAGTTAGGGAGGGGAGTCCATTGCCATTAGAGTCCAGGCCATAGCAAACAACAAGTCCAATAAATAGCTTGAAGTAGCTGTACTGAGTACTACTAGTACAATTAAAAATGCAGGTAGAATTGTAATGCATGATAATAACAGAACAAAAGATTAGAAGGAAGAGGGTGTTCAGTGGTTTGGGTATCATGGGGAAATTACAATTTTTAATTACATGTTAATATGTTAGGATAATGTTATCTTTGAAGGAAATGTAAAATGTAATTAATCTCATTAAAGGAAATAAAAATATCAATAAAGCAAACAAAACAAAAAATATAAACAGGTAAAGGTAAGTGAATAAACAAATAAGATGATGGAATATTTAACACTAAATACAGCAATAATTTTATTAAATATTAACAGATTACTTTAATGACAGAAATTACCATACGGCCACATTTCCCAAAGTGTGGGCCAGGGAACTCCATGGACCTTGTCACATTCATGGACACATTGGAAGGCTTTATGTTTTCAATGGAAACAGCACTTCTTGACATCTTTCAAACCCTGTGTAAATTTTTACAAACTACTATCTTAAAGAGGCTCCTGGTTTCAACGGTAGATCATTGTAGGTTCTTCTTGGTGACGTCAGAGTTTGTAAACTTGAGTTTTTAGTAGTTGTGATAACAAAGAAAAAAACACTACATGCAAATTAATGAGATGGGAAATGGGGCAGCAGTTTCCAACTTGATCACAAAGTTTGAGAAATTCTCCAGTGCCTCTCATTCTGTTAGTAAGCAATTCTGATGGGCATGCGTCTTAATTTGTTTGACTCTTTATTTAATAAGTGGAACTACTTGTGTTCCTTTTATACTAGGAATATCAAGAAAAAAATTACTGAGACTCTTGCTGAGAACTAAGTTTGGGAACCTTTGTCATAATAAAAGTAAAATCTAGATCCAAATAAAAGAGATAGGACACATTCAGATTCAGAACGTGTGACTATGAAAAGGGTGGAAATGCAAAATAAAGCTAGTTTGGCAGATGTGGCATTGTGAAAATTTTGTATTTAAATTATAAATGTGTTTACACTTATATTTAAAATAATTGATATATTGAGGGTTAAACATATCATCTTATTATTTAGATAAGTATGATTTAGACAAAGTATAATTAGAAGATTTACTCCTGGAAATAAAGATAATTTATTATGATGAATTCTCTTCCACAAAATATAGCAACTTAGGTTTTCATGATGTAATAATATAATCACAAATTATATAAAATAAGTGGGCAGAATCAAACAAGCATACCATAAAATGAAATATTTTAACCCAAATCTCTTAGAATCTGGTAGAATAAATTCAGCCCTGAAATACTCCAGGAAGTATCTAGATGATTTGTACCAATATAATTAACAGATTGGACCTCATAGACACACAGGTCACTGTTCCATTGTGCCACCATGTGTAGGTTTATAAACATGTGCTAACGTCACAGAGACAGTGTGCTAAGTCATAGAACATGAGTCTTGTCTATTTTTAAACAGCTTGAAAAAATAGCTAATACATACGGGACTTAAAAATTCCTCAGATGTTTGTAAATTATGCAGCACTTCTGAACAAAATATGGGCCAATGAAGAAATCATAACAGCAACTATAAAATATTTTGAGTGGAAAAGTATGATATATGTTTTTAGAATTCTTCACAGAATAAAAATAATGATCATATGTGTTATTTTAGAAGCTATGACAACTTAAAAATCTAAATGTCAATAATCATTTCAAGAAATATGTTTTTATTTATTTTTTTAAATAAATAAATTTTTAAATTTTTATTATCCTAGGGATCACACACAGGCCTTGCACTTGCCAGGCAGGTGCGATACCACTAAGCTCCATCCCCAGCCCAAGAAATATGGGGTTTTTTTTTGAGACAGGGTCTAGCTTTGTAGTTCAGGCTGGCACTCAGCTCACTATGTAGCCCAGGCAAGCCTGGAACTCAGCAATCCTCCTGCCTCTGCCTCTTGAGTGTTGGGATTACAGGTGTGAGCCACCACGTGCGGCACTGTGGTATGTGGTATTGATGGCTGGTGGGCGTGAGTCCCCACGCCCAGCATTGTATGTGGTTACCAGGATCGAATTTGGGGCCTTGCGCTTGTGAGGCAGGTGTTAGAACCACTGAGCTAAATTTCCGGCTCCAAGAAATATGTTTTTAAAAAGAGAAGCAAACACCTTCAGAGAAAATATCAGTAAAGATAAAATAAAAGTAGAACCAACAGCATTGAATATGCGCCCAGTCTCATCTGAATAGTTCTTTGAAGACTAATACAAATAATCTCTGGCTTCAATCTACCCTTCATAATCTTAGTTAATCTGTGGGACATGTGAGGAGAGAAAGAAGTCAAAGAAAAAAGACATTCCAAATTAAACCAGAATTATCATATTTTTCCAACAGATACTTCTTCATGATTAAATATCATTGAACTCTTAAGTGGAGTTTTTATTACTTTAAATTAAGCCTGCTAGGCCTCAAGGGATGGAAGCTATGTTGTGGTTTTTTTTTTTTTTTTTTTTTTTTTTTTTTTTTTTTTTTTTTTTTTTTTTTTTTTTTTTTTTTTGAGACAGGGTCTTGCTTTGCAGTTCAGGCTGGCCCTGAGCTCATTGTGTAGCCCAGGCAAGCCTTGAACTCAGCAATCTTCCTGTCTCTGCCTCCCAAGTGCTGGGATTACAGGCGTGAGCCACCATGCCCGGCTATGTCTAGTGTTTAATTTAAAACATATATCAGAAAATAGATGCTCTCCTAAAGTTATTGAATCTCTTCTGTTTCTCCTTGGCAACAGCAGTGCTGATGCCCCCTGAGGGCCAGTGTACAGTCCCATTAAATTGGGGCAGATCACCAGGCGTGAGGAGAAATGTATGAGTGTGTTTGTTACACAAGAGAGGGAGACACATGAAGGTGGGAAAGATGATGCTGAAGTGTAGGTGCTCTGACCACCTAAATCTGAAGCCTTGAATTGGAGTTTCCCTTGCAGAGAAAAGCTGTAGTCACACCGTAATTCCCTTCGGTATAGTGAAGACCTTAATGTGTAGTTACCGATTTTTTAAAATTTTAAAGTTCATTCTAGCATTCCTACCAAAGAAATCAATTATTTTGCCCTTATAAAAATGTCCTTTTTCTCTTTTGATCACATCTATAAAATATAATGGAGACAAACAGGAAATGGATTGGAAATTTCTCTTTCAACCTTGTTTCTATGGTCTCATTCTCTAGGTAAATGTGAAGCCCCAGCCTTTTTTCCATTTGCCAAGCCTACAAAACCAACTGATGAGTCTGAGTTTCCCGTTGGAACATCTTTGAGGTATGAATGCCGCCCAGGTTATATAAAGAGACAATTCTCCATCACCTGCCAAGATAACTTACTCTGGACAAGTGCTGAAAACTTGTGTAAACGTGAGTAACTCTGGATGGGAAACTCCTCTTCATTGGCCAGACATCTAAGGCAGCTCAGTTTGTTCAAATTTTAGAACTGAGACACATATGACTTTATAACTTTGCCTGAGTTACATTGTGTGTCAGTCATTCTTGTAGATTATATCTTTATTTCTGCTTTGAGTCCCTGGCATCTTGATTATGAATTAGTTTTCTAAAAAATGACCAACAGTGCATGATTGAGAGAAAATACCCACTCACTTGGGGATGGTGTCCAGTTTTCGTTAAAAGTAAGTGATGACTGATTCAGATGGCAAGTGTATTGAGTAACTAGAAGAAGAAAAAATTCCAGGTTTGAGGCTCTGAATTACATGGGTTAGATCAGATTGTAACACTTGTTAATAAATGAAATATGTATGTTTCTGGACATCACAGCATGGGGATAAGGAAGAACCTGATGGAGCTTCCTTTTGAATGTGGTGCCTTCATGGTAGCTGATCCTAAAGCAATCTAGTGAGTTTTCTCAAAGTGGCAAAATCTATGAAGACAAAGCCATAGTCCACAGTAAGCTATAGTCAGATTGGCACTCCATGTTCTGTAATTAATGCCTGACTCTAAAATTCTGTTTCTTTCCCATAGGTAAAGCATGTAAAACTCCTTTAGATCCTTTGAACGGCGTGGTGAATGCACACTCAGACAACTTGTTTGGATCACAAATTACCTATACTTGTAATACAGGGTGAGTTGAGTGCACCATCTCATAGTGTCTGAGTTCTGGGTCAAGAGTGTTACCTTCTAGGCATCTCTAGGTTTTTAGGCCTCACTAGTAACCACGGAGATATGACACCACTGAAAGAACAAGATTAAACACCAGAAACCAACCTTAAAGAAATGGAGATCTTTACTTGACAAAATAACTCTAATTATCATGACGTAGCTTAGTGAAGTACAGGAGAACATAGACCAGCAAAACAAAGGAACCCAGTAAACACACAAAGTAAAACAATGGAAAGTTAAGGCGGATGAGGCCACATTAATGTTTTATAAGCCTGCCTCTCTGTTGGATGGCATTTGGTGATAGCACTAACCACAATTTTGATTGTACTGTGTAGTGACACAAACGAGGACTTGCAGAACTGCTTCAGAAAGTAGCAAGAAAAATGTGCTAAAGGTATTCAGAGTGAGGGAGAGTGTAGTATTCTGAAGGGGATTAATGGGAATATATATTTTGTATAAATTATAAAATAAATATTCACCATGTATGCTGATGATACCACTTAAACTTATCTATGTGTGTAACGTCTCCTTATACTCAAGAAGTTTTTAATGTCTTTGAAAAACTAGACTTAAAGGAAATAGCTATAATTTACCTTAGATTTTTAAAATGTTCTAGGGCTGGGGGTGCAGCTTAGTGATACCACGTCTGCCATACAAGTGCAAGCCCTGGTGCTGGAAAAAAAGTTTGATATGATAATAAAGAGAAATACTATCCAATTAAGAAGGCATGAGGAAGAGATTTTTAAAATTCAAAAAAAAATGTGTGAAATTTAGGAAACCAGAAGCCCTTTGGATCTGTGGGAGTAGTCTATGAGTGGGTATATTACCTGTGTGACGCCCCATGTTCTGCCCTCTAGGTACCGACTTATTGGGGAGTCCTCTGCTATGTGTATACTTTCAGGAAATACTGTTGAATGGGATAACGAACCGCCTGTTTGTGAGCGTAAGTTGAGATGTTCCTACTTAGCACTTTTACTAATAGATTCTAACTTTCCTCTGGAATTGCCAGTTTTTGTATATGTGGTGCTGAGAACCAAACCCAAGAACTCATACATATAAGCCACTCCTCCAGCCCTCTGAGGAATTATAAATGTTTCTCCACAGTCTGCTTTATGCAGTCTGCCCTTAGGGTACCAGGAGACAGCTCTAACATTCTCAAATATTCCCCTTGTGTCCTTGGTGTTCTTTCCTGAAGTTGTTCTTTCCTAAGGTTTTCCCTGATGCTAGAATGTGTCTTTTTCTGAATGTGGGGCCTTAAATGTCTCTAAGCCTTCAGATCTTACTTTTACTTCAGTTAACTTGGAATTAAGTTGGTTCTGCAGTTTCAAATATAGTAGGCATTCGACTTGGCCTGTTTCTAAACACTACTGTAGCTGTGAACAGACCACCACTCTCACACACTGGGGGCTCAGCACAACTTGAAAAGCATGCTGCCCTGGAAGAAGAAAGTTGGAACTTACTTTGACCTACATCTTGGGTTAAATAATACAGATTCTTTACAAGGAGTTTATTGTATACTTTTCATTGTAGCATTCTTTATAAAAGAAGACATGTTAAACTGTCTTAAGTGCCCTACATGTTTCAAACTGTGATTTAGAAATAATCCACTGAAAGGAAGGAGACAAGTTAAAATGATTCTAAAAAATTTTCTAAGAAATATAGAATATCCTTACACTTTTTAGTGACTTATGGTGCTTTTGGTATGCTTACTAGTATATGCTTACTAACATTTTTATATATTGGTGAAGTATCTGAAGGCTGCGAAGGTCTGCTCCACTTCTCAGCAGCTTCTTTCTGATTCAGCTCCCAGGAGAATTTGCATTTTTGTGTCTTCTTAACTTAGATCTTCATCTTCGCCCTGCCCTTGCGCCTGTGACACTTTACTGTTTGGTTAGCTCCTTGTGCTTCACAGATATCTTCTTTACATTTCCGGCATTTCTGACAATGCTGGGGACTGGGAGAAGTGTTGTCTGATGTGAATTATTGAGATTACCGTGACGGAGAGGAAGCTGCTGTCAGAATTTAAATTTTGAGTGTTTTGGGGGTATTGGTTGAAACTAGCTATAGCTTATAAACATGCTGTATTCTCCATACCACTTGTCGATTTTCAAATGTACAGAGGGACTCTGGACAGGTGTGCAATCACTTTTACATGAGTATTGTCTTATCTTGATAAAGTGAACAGACAAAATTTGTATCTTTAACATATTAAGAAATATTGGAGCTTACATTTGGAAGTACATGTTACTTCAGTGTTTGACAGAGCTTATATGAATGCTTTTCTGTTCTTACAACTTTCTTAGCCAATTCTAGCTTATTTTATCTTACTGAATGAATATTGGTAATTTATTTTTCCATTTCTATCATTTGATTTCTAAAATGTTTAACATATAGTTGTCTATTATTTAATAATATTCTTACATATGTTCTCAAATACATTTGATTTCTATTCCTTATTCCCAGTGTGATTGCTCTCCTTCCTTATACTGTTTCTTTTGCCAAAAATTTTTATCATTTTTTTAAAAAACCCTAGTCAGTTAACAACCAAGGTGAAAATTAGGAAAACAAGGGGAAAAGAGTAAAACTGTGTGAACTATAATAATAGTAACATAAATCTATTTTTAATTTAAAGGAGGAGGGTTCTGTTAATAAATACAGATGTTTATACGGAATAGTAAGAAAGGCAGAACACATCCTATTACATCAGATAAGTAACAGATTTACAAAAACTTAACCTACAATAAATACTAAAAATGAATGATGAATATAAAAATAGTTTGCAGATTTTCTCACTCGTTATTTAAATACATTTTTTTTTTTATAACTTCTTCTCCCTTTTTGCAGAAATTCCTTGTGAGCCGCCCCCGGCCATTGCCAATGGTGACTTCTTTAGCACCAACAGAGATATTTTTGTGTATGGAATGGTGGTGACTTACCGTTGTAATACTGGAGAAAGGGGGCAGAAGGTCTTTGATCTTGTGGGGGAGCCCAGCATATTCTGCACCTCCACAGATAACCAAGTGGGCATCTGGAGCGGCCCTGCCCCTCAGTGCCTCCCCCCCAACAAGTGCACACCCCCACGCGTGGAGAACTCACTCATGGTATCCGAGAACAAAAGCTTATTTTCCTTACATGAAACTGTGGAGTTGATGTGTCAGCCCGGCTTCGTCAGGAGCGGGCCCTCCAGGGTGCAGTGCCAGGCCCAGAACACGTGGGCGCCGGAGCTGCCGCGCTGCTCCTTGGGTGTGGGTGAGTCTGGCTGGCTGGGAGGGCTGGGACAGAGCTGACGCAGAGCCAGGGGTTGGCGTGTTGGGGTGGGGGGTAGGGGGGTGGGTTGTGGTGAGTGTTGTGAGTCAGTTTTCTTGGGAGTGGGTAGTGTGTGTGTGTGTGTGGGGGGGGTGTTCAGAGTGAGAAGCAGGGTTTGTCTGAGCAAGGAATGGAAACTTAGAAGTTCTCCACGTGCATTGCTCCCTGCAGCCTCTACCTGGAGGATGATAGGCAGTAAGACCCGCCGTTGGGCCAGGCTCTATGTGTGCGTTTAATCCTCCAAACAAAGCTGCAAGGTAGTCGCTGTTCATTCCACGTTTTATGAAGACAGTGGTGTAGGGAGATGAGATACCGGCACTGACCCGATCTGCTCGTCTCTGAGCCTCAGCTTTGACAGTCAGTGTAACAAGGGGTTCGGGCAGGAAGGCACAGGCAGCACTGCCAGTGATTAGGAAGCCCCTGCCACTGTGGAATTCGGTGTGGGCATTTCCACTCATGGCTCCAGGAGCCACTGAGCCCTGGGGCAGAGCTGGCGGCCTTGCTGGGATTGGAGGGTGTGGACAGATCTGCAGGAAGAGAGGCTTCCATGCTTCTCCCACCTTTCTGTTTGGTTTACCAGATTCTGATGAGCAGAACTAAACCAAAGCTGGGCATACAAGACCATTGTGGCTTTCAGGCTTCTCGCAGAGCAGTGAAGAGAGCAGAGGGACCGGGGCTGGTGTGAGGGAGGCACTGAGCTGAGGTATCGCAGCCCTTCAGCGGGCTCCACAGTGACGAGCCCTAAGAACAGGTCCCAGACCCCAGGCTGTGCGGAAGTCATCGATTCCACACCAGTACCCCTTTTCACACTAGAGAAAACCGAAGTCCAGGAAGAGGAAATGAAATTCTCAAAGCAAAACGGAAATGAACTTTTCAATTAATTCTGTCAGACCCACATGTGTTTTGATTCCCTGAGTTCCAACCAGTAGCATAAATAGGCAGAGGAGATGCTCAGTGAGATCTCTGGCTGCGCTTTGCCTTGTTGCAAGGACTGCAGCCTTCTTAGGTTTCAACCAGAAGTTTTGCTCCTCCTTACAAGAGGATGGAATGGCTCGAAGCGCTGTGCAGTGTAGACGGGCGAGTCGGAGTTCTCCCACCCACTCAGTGGCCTCTGGGAGAGGTCAGAGGGGAGAGATGTGGGGTCCTGTTCCTGCATCGATGTAAGAGCTGTGTGGGACTGTGTTAGAGGAGACGTGGGCACCAACATTCCTTACTGCCAATGCCTGCCTGGAAAGAAGGTGGGAAGGCCTGGAAATCCGTCAGAACAGTTTGTCCTGAATGAGCAGAATTTGGAAGCATTGAGGACATAACTGTGGCTGTGTGACCATGTGTGCACTGTAGAAACAAAGCAGTGAGCAGGGGGTCCCTCCCAGTTGCAGCTCAGCAGTGTGTGTGTTTTGTTGAGTGAGATGCCTCCACCTGACACATGTGCAAATGTATGGGTCTGTTGGGTCAGCAGTGCATGTAGGACATACCCGCTGACATAGTTACATGCGGTCCATAATTGTGATTCTCTTGGCAAGTTCACCATTGAGGAAAAGCAATTTTCAGATTTGGATTCTTGTTCCCAGAGTGTCAGCCACCCCCCGAGATCCCGCACGGCCAGTACAGCCCACACAGTGAAAACTTCTCCCCTGGGCAGGAAGTGTCCTACAGCTGTGAGCCAGGCTATGACCTCCAAGGGGCTTCCTCTCTGCACTGCACGGCCCAGGGGGGCTGGAGCCCTGCGGCTCCGTCCTGTATAGGTGAGTGTCATCTTGACTGGTTTGCATACCATCTTCTTTGCCACTCCCATGGCAGGCTCACTCCTGGTTATTCTTTTTCTTCCTTGTAGCATTATCATGTGAAATCTTCCCAGAACAGCTCACTAACGGTCAGATGCTGTTTCCATTGAACCTCCAGCCTGGAGCAAAAGTGTCTTTTAGTTGCAATAGAGGGTAAGTATGAGTCTGCCTGACATCTGGACCTTAAAACCAAAATTAAAAATTTATTCAAAGAAAGAAGATTTGGAGTGGCCTTTAAAAGTGAGGGTGTGGGCCAGGGGGCACACACTGGTAATCCCTGCATTCAGGAGGCTGAGGTGGAAGGATCACTGCATGTATGAGGCCAGCCTGGGCTACATGGTGAATTTAGAACCAGCCTGAACTACACAGTGAGACCTTGTCTTGAAAAAATGAGAGTTGCGGTGTTGTGGCTCCTGTGATGGCCTGAAGCAATTCTAGACATGTATTTTAGGAAGAGCCAGAAGTTGCATGGTGCCAGATCTAGTGAACAGGGGATAAGGATGTACTATAATAGGTTTATTTGGTAGAAATTGCTGTAAGCATTTTAAATCAACCCAGGACAGGGAGGTAACCACAAAAAGACACTGAATTGCTTTAGGAGGTGACATGAACTAGGGGATATTTGAGGTGAGGAGGAGGATTTTGAGATGGATTAATGATGCTGTGTCACTTTAGTAAACTTTTAATTGTGAAACATTCACTGTATTTTAATGACATCTTATATATGATAAGACATTTATTATTCTATTCTATATTACAGAAAATTAGAGGATAACAGTAATCAAATTCTCCCGGAACTCAGTTGAAAGGTTAAGGAAAAAGAGGAAGCATACATAAACAGTGTAGGAGTCCAAAATGCATATAACTAAAAATTCAAGAAAAAAATAAAGGCCACACTTAGCCATCCTTTAGGAAAATTAATGTATCTCAGGGATAGGGAAACATTTCTAAAAATCCAGAAACAAAAATTTAAAATATGATACCCACGAAAGAAGTGAACTTCCACCCACACCATGTGGCTCCTGACAACACTGAAGTGTGGAAGATGCGTCTAAGGAGCTGAGCCAGAGCTCATGTCTAGGGATTCCGGATAACTGGGATATCCAGGATGCTACGAACTCATGAGCTAGAACTCCACATCGAACCATGGAAGAGTGCAGCCCAGGAAAAAGGGAAACCCAGGCATTCTACAAAGGAATCTTTAAAAAGGCAAATGGTGATTTGCAAAAGAAATTCTTATGATGTTGAAGGAAAAACACACAAAAGTGGCCAGGATCAGTTAGGTTTAATGAAATTATGAAGCTGGATACAGGAGTGGAACTACTTCTTTTTAAATGAACCATTGAAGTATAACCCTAATTCAATAACTGTGCTAGAATTATCAGTGCAACTAGAAAATAAGAGAAAACAGAAAACAGTCTATAGTTATATTATTTGGGGGCAGGTAAGTTATACATGCTTTAACACTAAAATTGAGAAATTAGTTTTATATATACATAAGATATGTATAGAAATGTCACATTTTCATATGCAAACATAACATGAGAAAAATAGGATGCCAACTTCAACATATTAGAAGAAATCAAAGAGCTGAACCTGTTTGGTCTACATAGCAACAGAGATAAAAGGAAAAGCAAAGACTGAATCTATCTCTTGTGTCAGAAATAAATCCCCTCGTGTTCAGGGCAGAGCAGCGGTATTCATTGCTTCACTGGACATTGTGAAATAAGTGAAAGAGATAGTCAAAAGAATGACAGAAGTGAGACAAGACATATTAACTACAATAAATTTAGCCCAATCTGCCACCCACACTGCAGTCTCCCAGAAGCTGAGGCACATGCAGCCTGTCACCTATCCATGTTTGTTCCTCAGGTACCGACTCGTTGGTAAGCCATCTGCTGAGTGTGTCATCATAGGAAACACTGTCAGGTGGGACACACAACCTCCGGTCTGTACACGTAAGTCAAAATCTTCTTGCTTGTTTATCTACCCAGTGACCCTCGAGTTGGCCCTGTAGTCCCTGATTTAGAAAGAATCCACCTTATCCATCTTGGAAATTTTATCCTTCTAATGTCTGAAGAATTCAGTAATAGTCTTAAACTTGCTCACAGCATTACTGACTTCTAGACCCATGTGGTATTTCCTCTTTTTGCAGAGTAATTCATTTTAAACTACAGTTGTCACTCAGTGTCTGTAGCTCATGGTTCCAGAATATTGCACAGATACCAAAAGCCACCGATGCTCCAGTCGCTTCTATAAAATGGCTGGTAGCTGCATGTGACCTAACACTGTTCCTGTACACTCTAAATCATCTCTGGTTTACTTACAACTAATACAATATGCTATACTTTTTAGGGAATGATGACAGGAAAAATTCTGTGCACATTCAGAATATTTTTAAAATGTTTTCAATCCTCAATTGAAACTGTGGACTAGGAACCTGTGGCTTTGAAGGGCCCATAGTGTAGTCTTGAGTTCTTCTTCTACAGCCCAACTTCCACTCTGGGGAATGGAACTTCCCACTTCAAAGGACATTGTCTGGAGAAGTGAACACAGAGCTAGTGAGCAACTGAGCTCCTCTGCCTGCTCTGCAGGCCATGACAGGTGAGGAAAGCCTGTGGCTCCCTGTCCTTCCTGCCCTGGTCTGTCTGAGCAGTCATGTGCCTCTTTCCTGAGACCCATATGGGCACGAGCACCCTGCCTTGGGGCAGAGAGGACCCCTGCAGTTTAACAGGGAGCATCAGAACCTGCAGTCCTGGCTTTGGGGGCATTGTGAGGGCAGCAGCCACTGCTGGCACAGAGGTGGAAAGGGAAATGGGAACCCTTTAAGTGTCAGAGCCCCAACTGCATGCAACCCTTAATCCAGGTTCTACAGTTTTGATGGACTCTTAAAAAGTCAGCAAGAATTTTTGTGCAATACGGCTATATAAATGTTACTGAATGAATCTTCATGATTACACAGTGGTGGAAAGGTGAAAATAATCCAAATGCTGAGCATTTTCCAGACAGTATTTTGGAAATAATCTACTGAAAGGAGAAAGGCATGTGTCCTACTAAATTAAAAAAAAAAAAAAGCTTCAATATGCCAAAAGGAGTTAGACTATAGACAACTCTTCCAAATGGAATTGGTAGAATATCTTTCTACTGAATATTGTTCAACTCAAAGGTATTTTAGAAAACTGTGTTTTGTGAGGGACTTCTGTGGGTATTCACATTAAACAGTTAGCAGTGGTTCTTTGTAGGTCAGGATAATTTTTATTCATCTATATTTTATTACCTAATAAATATGCATCTCCTTAAATATTTTATTTTAAAGAAATGACTAAGTTCCTATACAAGGTATATCTCCCAAAATCCTAGAAATATTTTATATGTTCTACAATTAAGTTGCCTAGTAGTGGGCTATTCCTTAACAGTTAAATTTGTTTTGAAAATTAGCTTTGCTTTGTATCTTTCCAGTAGTGGTGTCTGTAATGTAATTTTCCATTTCTTTTGCATTGGTGGGGTGTTCAGAGTTTCTACCTTTTCTTGAGTTAACACTGGCAAAATATGTCTTTATTTCGAAGATGCTCACTTTCTAATTTGCATAAGTAAGAAGCAGTACTCTTGTATTACATCTAAATCTGCAATTATGGTGTCTCTTATATGCAATGTATTTGCATTCCACCTATTTTAATTAGTTACACTGAAGCATTTTATTTTTCCTTGTTGGATAAAGATACTGTACTGTGTACTCTACCTTAGCAGTAAGCAACAGAGATAAAACCAGATGTTTTCAGTAGAGAGAGAAGTGAATTAACAATGGTGAACAAACATAATTGAGTTCTCATTTGAAATAACAAATAAACGTGTGACATAAGATATGGGTACATTTATTACAGTAAATTAAATGAGAACAGAACATCCCATAAAGCTCAGGTTGCCTAACCTGCAACTGCACAAAACTATGCGTGTATATTGGCAAAGATCAGATAAGAACAGTATTATAAATATCTATGGTGATTTGTTTTTTTGATTACCAAACTTCTTAATTAAATATAACTTTAGGAAATTGGAATTCTATTAATTTGCTATCTCTTTTGAAGAGATTACTTGCAAGCCACCCCCAGCCATTGCCAATGGAGATTTCTTTAGCACCAGCAGAGAAAATTTTGTATATGGAATGATAGTGACCTATCACTGCAGCCTTGGAGCAGGAGGGACAAAGGTCTTTGACCTCGTGGGGAAGCCCAGCATATCCTGCACCACCCGTGATAACCAAGTGGGCATCTGGAGCGGCCCTGCCCCTCAGTGCGTTGTAGCTGTTACATGCACACCTCCGCGTGTGGAGAATGCACTCGTGGTACCTGAAAGCAGGAACTTATTTTCCTTATATGAAACTGTGGAGTTGACGTGTCAGCCTGGCTTCATCAGGAGCGGGCCCTCCAGGGTGCAGTGCCAGGCCCAGAACACGTGGGGGCCGGAGCTGCCGCGCTGCTCCGTGGGTGAGTCTGGCTGGCTGGGGAGGGTCGGGACGGGAGCTGTGCAGTGGCATGAGCGGCTTGGGTCAGTGAGTCTGAGGGGAAGTTGTGCTGTATGCGCACTTGTAGAAGCTGAGCTTTAACAGCCAAGAAAGGGTCTGCTTGGGGCTGTCTCACGGAGTGAGTCTCAGGGGCAAATGGCAGGTGGGTTATTATCTCTGCAGTATTGAATATTCTTGTGGGCTTTCTGGTCAGCCATGTGGGACACATTTTCATACGTGTTCTCTCGCATTTTCACTTTACCAAAGCACTTAGAATGGGGCTGCTGTTATATCCATTTGATTTGACATTAGCTTGGTCTCTTAGTCACATACCAGAGCAACAAACCCAGGATTAAAAAAGGCAAGTGCGTCAGACTCCAAGGCCGAGTGCTCTAGTTCACGCCCTAGTTCTGTCAGGGAGAGGAAGAAACTGGCTTATGAAAACAGACAAAGCATCAGATTAGCAGGAAGGGCCTTGGAGTCTGTTCATAAGGCCCTGATTCCTACATTTTATCCTCAGGAACCTGAAGTTGAGGGTGTCTTTAACAACTTGCTCAAAGCCAAGCCAGTTTTCTGTTCATCTTAATTAGATACTTAGAGTTCAAACCTGCTGTGATGCCTTAAGCTCCCACCAAAGGTAAATCGAGGCAGCCTTGAGTCCCATATGCCCTCTTCTTACAAGGATCAGCTCACTCAGGACTTTGATTGGCTGTGGCTCAGCTTGCCTTAGCCCAGGGGATAGCTCTGCAGTAGAACCTAGGGTTGAGACAGGAGCACAGAGGAGCTCAGAATTCTCCTCCCAACCTGTGACAGTCTGTGTGGTCACCAAGAGCCACGTGGAGGACTCAGACACTGCAGGCCCAGGCAGGCTATAAGCAAGACCAGGGGAAATCCACTCAACAGGCTCGTTCCCTGAATAGTGAGGCGAGCACTGGAGGTCCTTTCCTCAGAAAAAAACAAGTGGAGAGTCCAACGATACTAACAGCCCGGCTCTGCGTAGCTGCAATGGGACAAGGAATGCTGGGCCATGCTGAGGCGTGAGTGACTGGAGACCTGTGCTGGGAGACCTGGGTTCTGTTTCTCCAGCTTTGTCACCCACTGCGGCCCAGCTGCCTTGATGTGTTCTTAACCCCTGTCTTAGCAGAAGCAAGCAGGCAGAGGTTTGCCAACTGACTCCTCCATATGCCTCAGCCCCTGTGTTACTCTCCTTATTCAGATCCAGTCCTAGAGCTCTAAGCTCGAGGTTGGGGACTCACCGCTCTGGGGCTCTGACAAGACAGCACGTTGTGGTGGGGAGCATGTGGCAGAACAACCTGTCACCTTCTAGAGGGAAAGGACAAAGGGGAGGACGAGACCCCACGGTCCCTCCAGGGACAAAGTCCCGGTGTCTTCGGACCCTCACTGGGTCCCATATCTAAAGGCTTCTTCGTTTGTTCAGAGGGCACTGGGCTGGAGGCAGAGCTTTAGCACAGGAGCCTGTGGGGACATTGGATATCCAGAGCAGAGCCATGAACACAGTTCTCTAACTCTGTGCATGGCTTCTGGCCTAGCAAGCGTTCCCCTAAACTAACAGGGACTTGGGCTGATCTTCCCGCAGAGTGTCAGCCACCCCCCCAGATCCCACATGGCCAGCACAGCCCACGCAGTGAAAACTTCTCCCCTGGGCAGGAAGTGTCCTACAGCTGTGAGCCAGGCTATGACCTCCGAGGGGCCACCTCCTTGCACTGCACGGCCCAGGGGGGCTGGAGCCCCGCAGCCCCATCCTGTGTAGGTGCGTGGCATCTCATCTGGTTTCGCCTCATATTCTTTGCCACCTCCATGGCAGGCTCACTCCTGTTTACTCTTTTTCCTTCCTTGTAGCAATATTATGTGATATCTTCCCAGACCATCTCCCTAATGGCCGTGTGGTATTTCCACCGAACCTCCAGCTCGGAGCAAAAGTCTCCTTTACCTGTAATGAAGGGTGAGTACGACCCAGGCAGAGACCACAGACTCGCTGCTAGACAGGGACTCTGGAATTCAGTGGCTGATACAGAAGGAAACTGACCTGGTGAAAAAGAAGTTTATGAGAAGATAAATTGCTGGAAAGGCAGTGAAAGAAGGCAGCAGACTCAGTGGTACACTGTCCGGAGACAAAGACAGTGGCCAACTCACGCAACTCAACATTGAGTACAAACATAGACATGGTTGCTGACAATGAACTTGGCTTGGAACTTGAAGTGAGTGGATGAGTAGTTCTTTGGAGGTACAAAATCACAGTTTTATAGGAGGTGGCTAGAAAAAGTGTTTGATGAATACAACAAAAGCTGTTTGTCCAGTAATAAGCCAGACAAAGGTTGTCTCCAGGCACTGTAGACCAATCAGTAGTAAAATTTGTAATAGTGTTTTGGTTTTTTTTGAGACAGGGTCTTGCTTTGTAGTTCAGGCTGACCCTCAGCTCACTTATGTAGCCCAGGCAAGCCTGGAACTCAGCAATCCTCCTGCCTCTGCCTCCCAAGTGCTGGGATTGCAGGCGTGGGCCACCATGCCTGGCACTGTGGTATGTGGTATTGATGGCTGGTGGGCATGAGTCACAATGCCCAGCATTGTATGTGGTTACCAGGATCGAACTCAGGGCCTTGCACTTGCAAGGCAGGCGCTGGAACCACTGAGCTAAATCTCTGGCCCTGTAACAGTGTTTAACCCAATACCATAGCTTCATGTCGGGGTGGCCTTCACATTAGGCCCCAGTGGACCTCGGTTATTGGTCTCAGTGGGACCCAACAAGAGTGGATAGCAGAGCAATTATTCTTAAGTAATTTCTTCTTCAATTATTGGCATTTTCAAAATCTACTTCCCAGACCCACTTTCTGGTTTCAGAGTGGCTCTGGAATCCAGCCTGTTTCGGAAGAACAGCCAGATCTGATAACACGCTGGGTATTTCAGAGCAGCAACTACTGCTCTCAACCCTCTCCTTCCCTGAGATCCCTTGGTTCAGTGTTCTCCGCAAGGCCCCATCTCTCCCATTATAAATGTGTAGTGAGAACAATGCCTGTTCTCCTTCAGGTATTTCCTCCTGATGCACCAATGAGAACAGGTGGGGTGTTGGCATGGGGGGGGGCTCCGAAGTCATGGCCCTGTGCCCACAGGAAGTCTGCTCTTGTGTTTAGCGCCTTCCCCTGGTGATGGTGGACCACGGAATGTGTGCACCAGCTTGATCACGTTGCCACTTGCAGGTTGCTGTGGTTCTTCTGTATAACTTGGACTCTGAACTCCTGGTAGTTGCTGACTTTAGATGCAGTGAACTGAGACCTTTAGCCAGGCCTTGGCAACAAACTAAATGCTCTCGGGGTGAAGTGAGGAAGCTGAGCGGCTGTCAGTGGAAGGAAAAGGGACAGATGTGGAAGGCTCACCCACTTGCTCCCTACTGTTTTTTAGGTTCCGATTAAAAGGCAGCTCTACTAGTCATTGTGTCTTGGATAAAGGGAAAAGCCTTTGGAATAGCACCGTTCCCATGTGTGAACGTGAGTAGGAAGCACAACTGTGCAGCCTGGGGAGCTTTCCGTGCTTTTCCCAGTGTTTGCCCTGTGGAATCCCCTCATGTCTAGTGATTTTCTGTGCAAAGGTATTAGTGATTTCTCAAGACAAGACTTATTTTTTAAAATTCCTTTTTTCTAGTGAACTGAAAGATGTTCATTTTGATCTAGATTTTATGAAAATACCTTGCCTAGTAATCTGTCTGGATAGCATAGGATGAGTATTAGGATGAAATGTTATAAAAATATTCAATATGCAGCAAACTCAGGTATAATACACCCTTCCAGAGATACATACAACTGGAAATAAGTATATAAATGAACTTGAAATAAACGCAGATAAGTAAATTGTACATACAGAAATCAATCATGGATGTATGAAGGCTCTAAATGTGTTTATGTGCAAATTCTGACAAACTTAGGTATCTGTTACCAAATCCACATCAGATTAGAAGAATCAAATTGGTTTTCAGGAAAGAACTGCTTCAAACATAGATGCTAAAGTCAGAAAGAAATGGCAGCTGGTAGTCTGACTGACAGGAACAAGGAGAGAGGTCTCTAGAGCCGTATCATCTGGATCTAAAATGCTGTGCAGTTACCAGTGCCGCCTGATGATGCTACTGCATGTCTGGTCTTAGCGCTGATAATGTGGCTTTGAGTCACCCAGAAATGTTCCCTAAAGAAGCTGGTACATGCTTCAAAAATTTCCTTCTAATTAAAAGTCTCCAGTGACTAATGCCTCATCTGTCACACATCCATTGTCCGCCAGATGCTTACTGTGCTTGATGTCAAGTAGCCAAGCACGTGGTTGTTTAAACCAAAGTTATTGTCTTTTACACTCTTTGAAAACTTAGCAGTAACACAGGACAGCACACCATCTTCCTGTTAAGTATCTCGACTGAAGCACTAATAGAACTTAAAGCTCTTGTCTTCTTTTTAGAAATCTTTTGTCCAAACCCCCCAGCCATCTTCAATGGGATGTACACGGGCACTTCTTGGGGAAATATTCCTTATGGAGAAGAAGTATCTTACATGTGTGACCCCCACCCAGACAGAGGAAGGACCTTCAGCCTCATTGGGGAAAGCACAATCCGTTGCCTAAGTGACAGCCAAGGGAATGGGGTTTGGAGTGGCCCTGCCCCTCGCTGTGAGCTTTCTGTTTCTTCTGGTCAGTACAAACTTCCCTGTGTCCTCGTGGGCTGAAAATCTAGCAGGATGCTCTGAATTTTCATAATAGCAGCCATTTTGCTTTTACATGGCTTTGTTATAAGTGACAGAGACAGCTGCCTCCCAGGTGAATGATACATGGGTTTTAGATGTACCACACTGGGCCCTGATTGGTACCGTTCTAGCCGGGGTTGTTAGTACATATGTGTAGTGCCATTTACTCAAGAGGCCAAGACATGGGGATCTCTTGAGCCTAGAACCTCAAGACCAGCTTAGGCCTTGTCAGGATAAAAACCAAACAGTCACAGTTGTTGGAGATCAGTTTGGTGATATTCTGGTGGCGATACAGAAAAGAAGAGATCCAGTAAGCTCTAGATTTCAGAGGACTGAAAGGAAATACCAAAGAAAATACTCTTAGACATCTTAACCACCCGTTATCTTTATATTAAAGAGATGGGTTGAGCAAAGTAACACACATGATGTCATTTACTTAAGAACTGAGCAGCCTGCAGAAACTTGGCTGTAGCCACAGACACTTTACATTATTGTCAGGTGTTTCATTGGAGCCCCTGATACAAGGCTGTTCAGTTCACCCTGAATACAGGGTGTTCAGGAAGTGCTGGAGATACAGGTATTCAGGCTGTGGTCTTAGTCTCCAGTCCATCCCTCATACGTGTCTACGTGTGCTGACTGACAGTCCCCAGCTGTCTCAGGCTTATTTGTGGCTGCAGCGGCCCACATGGGCTCTCCCTCCCCCAGGAAAGACCAAGCAGCATTGAACTGATAGCTTCTGCCTGACATGCTGCAGGTAGAGAACACAGAGGGTTTGTTTTAGATGCCAAGGTCTGGCACTTGTTAGCGAACACTTAGTGGGCCGAGACCCTTCCTGACCCGTCTCGTCTTCATGTGCCTCTAGGGGCCAAAGGTGTTCACACTTGTGTATAACCAGAAGTCTTTTTCTTGTTTATGTGGAAATGTGTCCTTAGCATGCCCACATCCACCTCAGATCCAGAATGGGCGTCACATTGGAAAGCATGCATCTTCTTACCTTCCTGGGATGAAATTCTACTACATTTGTGAGCCTGGCTACCTGGTGGAGGGATCTGACTTCATATTCTGTACAGACCAGAGAGCCTGGAGCCGTCTTGATCATTTTTGCACAAGTATCTGATTTCATGATATTTCTTGTCCTTTCTGAGTTATTATGGAAAATTGAAGCACAAGGCTAATAAGGCTGAGAGAAACTGAAAGGTGTTATTAGTAGGGTCGGGAAGATAATGAGGTGAGTATCAACAGAAGCGGGGAAAGAGGAACAAATTGCAGGAGAGGAGGCTGCCCAAGGAGCTTTGTCTACTCCAGCCTGCAATTGGTGGATGGCATTTTCGGGGATGGTGGCTGTGGGGTCACATGCCCCCACACAGAGCTGGCTTCTTAATCATTGCTCTGCCAAACCTCAGAGGGTCCCAGGTAGGCGTCATAAACACTCTGAGCAGGCAAGTCAGTCCCTGGCAGCTTACTCTCTTGTAGGGAGAACCGAAGCCTGAAGCAAGGCAGTGCTGTGCCCTCTCCAGATGAGCCAAAGAGACCAGAGTGAGTAATTCACTCTGAGGTGAAGCCTCCTGGTGACCTACAAGGCCAGAGGGAAAGTGCTTGTTTGATCTGCCCCATGGAACAGTTCTCCAACAGTGATTTCCTTTATTTCAATCCGTTTCCAAAACCGCACCTAGGGTGGGATGTGCTCTTGTTTTCTTTTTTTTTTTTTTTTTGAGACAGGTTCTCGCTTTGTAGTTCAGGCTAGCTCTGAGCTCACTATGTAGCCCAGGCAAGCCTCGAACTCAGCAATCCTCCTGTCTCTGCCTCCCGAGTGCTGGGATTACAGGCATGAGCCACCATGCCTGGCACTGTGGTATGTGGTATTGATTGCTGGTGGGTGTGAATCTCCACGTCCGGCATTGTATGTGGTTTCTGGGGATCGAACTCAGGACCTTGCGCTTGCAAGGCAGACGCTGGAACCACTGAGCTAACCCTCCAGCCCCACTCTTGTTTTCTTTACAGAGAACCGAGAGCTGACTTGCACATTTGGGTACAAGTGCCTGATGTTTAAAAGCTTCCTAACATGTTCTAAAAAGCCATAAATACTGCCTTAAAAGTAATACGATTAGACAGCAGGCTAGTAGCTATCAGTGTTAGAGTCCGAGAGACCGTGGCGGAGCTGGACTGAGATTCTTATGGTCTGGTGGGAAAGGAAAGAACATCAGAGAGATCCCCTAACTAGTTCAAGCTGTGCCACTGGTGAGAGGCCTGAGAGAGGGTCTGTTCAGGTGCTGCCTCTGAGCACTGCACTGAGTATGTCCCTCTTGAAATGTGGTCTTTTGGGTTTCTCAAAACTAAGTGCTTCGGCTTTCTCTCTATTTTTGCCTGTTCTGTCTTTTTAAAAAGACTGGGCTAAGGGTGGGGATGACATGGGTGGGGCCTTAGTCAGGCCTGACGTGTTTCAAGGGCTAGAGAGGTGGCGAGGGCCTCCCTGCCCTCAGTCTCAGAGTCTCTCTCCTGCTCCTGGGCCTGTCATCCTAGTGACAGCAAATGAGGCCAGCCACCAACATGATGATGGTGCTCATTGGAAGGGGTGGATTGCAGATGATATGCAGGCCCCCAGGGCTCTGCATACAGCTAAAAATTCTTTCCTCCTTGATTCTGTTACCTAAAAAGAGTTTGCAAATTCAGAAAATATTTGATGCAAGCTGATGCTCTGGGAAGGCTCTCCTTCTGCAAGTAAAAGGGAGTATTTTATTCTCTTGTCGGCGACTTTCTTTTCATTTACATAAAATCATTCTGTCTTAGTAACTGTCCACTTTGAGCATGGTTTAGTTTTATAGCTGCATTCTGGTCACAGCAAAATCAGCCAAGAACTTTTTTAAAAAGACTGATTCTTACAGCTCCTTTCCAGAGACTAGTGCTGTTTAGAGAAGGGATCAGAAGTCGATTTTTAACAAATCTGCTGTAAGAGTCTGATGTAGGAAAACCACAATATCTTGAAGAGGTACCACTTTACCTTATAGGTACTTATAGAAAGAAAAATATTTTGACTAATTTGGAGACTGTTATAATGGAAAGGAGGCTTTGTCTGAAGTTGAAGGAGTTCTTGATGGATGGCCAGAAAAAGCAAATCAAAGGATAAGTTAAGAAGACAAAGTAACTGGATAAAGAAGATGTGGTTTTTTTAATAAAATGGAGTACTATTCTGCCATAAAGAATGACAAGATTGATTTTCATTTATGTGCAAATAGATGCACCTGGAGGACATGCTAAGGCATGAAATCAATAGAGCACAGATAGGCAAATACCGGATCTTCTCGTTGATATGAGCACCGGTAGATGCAAATGAGCTCTAGTAGTATGACAATCTTTTCAAAATGGGAAATTT
>PVIC010006948.1:0-52480 GCA_004025085.1 Thryonomys swinderianus
TGAGTTCATAGACAGCGTTTCCTCTTCATTCTCCCCCATCAGGTCTGATACTGATCTGATATCTTTCATTCTCATTGTCAGGAAGGCTGGGGAGCAATCAGCTGCTAGAGTCTTATTTCTAGTAGTCAGAAGGATTCAAGATGCCCCCAACTCATCGCTTCTATTGTTTTTAAGGGTTTTCTTGTTTGTTTCTTGTTTTATTTCAGGCCCCCTCCCCCAGTACTGGGGATCGAACTCAGGATCCTGTGCTTGCGAGGCAGGCACGCCACCACAGAACTACATCCCCAGCCACTTCTACTGTTAGTATCCTGCAGTTCTGTTTTTTACTAGATTAACAGCTCCGGATTTTGAGCAGGTATGGCAGCTTTAACCTTTCCGAACATCGCAAACCATCTGGGAATGAAAAGAGGCCCTTACAGGTGTGGGGAGTACTGTTATCCCAGACCAAGTTTTGCTTACCTGAAGCACCGTTCGTGGAAAGAACACTCATGTTAACCTTGAGTTTGTCAAATACATTTCATGGTCCTAGGAAATTTTTAACAACTCCTCATGACACTGAATAGAAAGTGTTTCAAAGACAACAGGCCCAGGCCATACAAACAGAAAAGCCTAAAGGGAGTCCCGGGACTGACTCCAAGCCACTCAGCCCAAAAGCACACCTCCCTGAATCTCGGCCCCGCTACTGCATCACGTGAGCGACAAGCACACTATTACAGACTCCGCCTCCTGAAGCCTGGACCAGCATTCACCGGCCTCAGCACTGTTGACATGAGCCTCCAGCTCAGAAAAAGAAAATACCCCGCCTATAACCCAAGGGGTTAAGTTTTCAAGCCTATGTTTTTCTCTTAAGAGTAACATTTTTTTGGTAACCCTCAAAGTTTTAAGTTTCAGTCCTAGACTTAAAACTACAGAGAATATTTCACTGACTGGTTATACTTTAGCAGAGGGGAACTATCCCACCCACCTTGTGTAGTCTACACCAGTAAAAAGGGCTATTCTTTTTTTCTCGGCCGAAAAGTAAAGGCAGGTTTTACAAAGATGTTTGGTCATGCGCAGACTGTCAGAGCCCAGCAGCCTGAGGGGTAATGAAATCTGCAGCTACAGAAGGGACGGGGGCAGGGAGATGCATTCTGAGGTCTGGCTGGAGACCTTTTCATCTACAGCTGGAGCTTTTATCTGGGGGCTCAACTGGCTTGCTTTCTCTTCCAAGTTACTCTAGAAAAAGGTGCCATTTTTGCTATTCCTTTCTTCTAGCTAAATTTATACGATGCTACAGAAACCATGATATTAGGGTCAAGGGGTAACCCAAAGTATGTGTTCCAGCACTGTACAAACAGGGTATCGTCTTATCTCTCGTTCTTCATGAATAAGTATATTTAATAGTCCTTGTGAACTTCAAGGGGAGGCAATGCTGGGGATCGAACCCAGAGCCACACACTAGCAAGGCAAGCAGCTCTACCACTGAGCTACACCCCCAGCCCTCTGGATGAACATTTAAATGAACCTGAGACTACTGAAAAATCCCAAGGTAATACGAAGCCCCAACATGTACCTCCCCACACCAACCTCTGCTCTTCTTGGCATCTCTTGCTAGAAATAGGTCTCGGCTGTGTGGAATCTCTCCAGCCCAGAGTACTCCAGCGTGACCTTTTCTCTGCAAAGTCCCCTGTGCTGTGTGGCCCGTCACAGTCTGTCCTTGTTCTCACAGGCCTCATCCAGTACAGTGTGCCTTCTGTGCTTTGTGTTTTAAGACAAATAAGAGACTGGGTGAGGCTAACTCCTTCCAAAAATGAAGTGCTGGCTCACACAATGGGTGCTACAAATGAGGGTCGGGGAAGTCTGAATGGGATCCCTAAGAAATGAAAGTCCTCTGGGATACGTCAGTGCTAAGCCTTATTTGTGCACACAGATGGGCTCAGGAGAACTGCTAACCATCAACAAGCACATGAGCATCACTTGCCGCACATCCTGGCATCCTACTAGAGTTGTCCACATGAAAAGCACCACACTGAATTAGCACCAGTGGGCTGGAGAAGGTGCGTGGACCAGGATATGTGCTCTAAATGAGACTTCACTAGCTGATCTGCGGTGGGCCTTCTCTACCTTCCTATCATGACACATCGCTCTCAAACGGACTCCTGCTGACCGCTGCGGACCCTCTTCATTGTACACCTTATCCCCCTGGAAAGTCCTTAACACTTCCCCATGGGAATTTTGTAGCCCATAGTTATGGTTCGCCAATCCCAGGCAACCCTGCTCAATCCCTCCCAACCTGCTCGGCCAATTCCAACAAACACTCCCAACTTTCTCAACCTATCTGGATTGGTCAGCTTTTCTGTTGCTAGGGTAAACACCTGGCACACACAACTTAGAAGATTTATTTTGCCAAATGATTTCAGGGCCTTCGGTTCACGGTTGGCTGGCTGCACGGCAGGAACATCATAGGGAAGGACGCAGCAAGGGAAGCTAGTCACGGCGTGGGGAAGCAGTGTGCAAGGAAGGAGCCCAAGAGGAGGGGCTGGGAATCAGGTATGGCGCCCTGATGACCCATGCAGACATTCCAGAACCTGCTCTGCTAATCTCCCAGGCATCTCACAAACTGATAAAATTGGCAGTCAATCCCACCATCCAACCAACCCTCCTGATCTGCTGAGCCAATCTCAGAGCAGCTCTTTCAAAGGGTGTCTTAAGGTGACCCACAGAGAGAAATTTCATGTTATTTAAGTAGATCAAAGCAAGCGCCCGAGACAAAGTTGCCCTCTTGATCACCCACGTACTGTGAAAATACAACTGCATCACTTTCACACTGGACTGCTTTAGATTCTTGTTAATAAGACTGAATTCAGTCTCTTCTGTTACCTCTTTTCTAGACATGCATATCACAGACTCGCAGGCGTGTCACAGTGGACACGTAACACTTATCAAGACCCAAGCAGGAATCTCTCTTTACCAGAGGTTCCGACATGACCCAGGTCAGCAGCGACTGCTAGTAAGAGTGCTTCCTGGGAACTTGCTATAAATGCACATTCTCAGGCTCCTTTTCAATACACTGCATCAGAGCTTCTGGGAGTGCAGACCACCTAGCGATCATATTTTAAAGGCCCCTTAAGGTGATCCTAAAATGTCTGAGAACCACTGTTCTATACCCGATGGCATATTATAAATACAAGCCAAGGTGTCTCTCTGTTGTCCATTACTGTTCTTGAGGCTGTTATTTAATCAGTATCATCTCAGACACCCTGGCTGCTATAAGATAGGTTCAGATTTGTATGTCTTGGGTAAATTGTCTTAACTACTGTTCTACAACAACAGAAATTCCCAACATTGAGGGCCTGATTATCTTTGAGATTCTTTTGTTAAGTTAGAAAGCAATCATTTGATGAGGTGTGAATATTCCGAGCTATGAAAATATCAATGATTTTACAGGGGGCTCAGTAAGTGTCAAAAGACTTAGCCAACAGGCCCTGTTTTCCAATAACCAACATTTGGACACCAAACTGACAAAGCCCCAGCGCAAATGCAACCTGACTTAGTAACATTATGAAAGACCCAGGGGCTGCTCCTTATGAAATCCAAATAAGTCAATGCATAAGGAAAGCACATTGTAAAGTTCAGCGCACTGTCTACATCTAAAGGTCACAAAATATTCACTCGTTGACCAAAAGGAATTGCACTGTGACCACAGATCTTTGGAAAGTTTTACAGCTAGCTGATATCCCTCTTCTTCTTTTAATAGGAGAGCTTACATTTAAAAACCAGACTGCTGGAGCTCAGAGCCAGCCTGAACTACAAAGCGAGACACTGTCTCAAAAAAAAACAAAACAAGGGCCGGAGGGTTAGCTCAGTGGTTCTGGCGCCTGCCTCGCAAGCGCAAGGTCCTGAGTTTGATCCCCAGTTACCACATATAATGCTGGGCATGGAGACACGCCCACCAACAATCAACACCGCATACAATGCCGGATGTGGTGGCTCACGCCTGTAATCCCAGCACTCGGGAGGCAGAGACAGGAGGATTGCTGAGTTTGCGGCGGCTTGCCTGGGCACCATAGTGAGCTCAGGGCCAGCCTGAACTACAAAGCAAGACCCTGTCTCAAAAGCAAAAAAAAAACAGACTGCTGGTTTCTCTTGAAAATGAGTTGGTGTGGTAAAACCCAAATTCTCACATGGCAAAAATTAACTGCAGCTTAACTGACAAGCTGCATCTGCTTCCCAGGGCCTCGTTTTCTACTCACTGTCCCTTGGTTCTGCCCTGGCCCCCACAGCCTACTGGGCTTGCTACTCATGATCACTGCTGATCTATATTATTGGTATTATTATCTTCAAGCACTGAAGATGATCAATCATGTTTAGCTGAAATTTCAGAGTTGGCAAAAATATGGAAGTTAACAGAATTCACTTTGTATCTGTTTTTTATTTAAATATGAATGAGTTATGAGTTGTTTATTTGCTTATTATAAATAGAAAAATTTCTGTGAGTTTTTACTATACACCTGCTCTGAGCATTTCCCATGAAATATTGCAAATCACCCTTACAACAATTCTGTGAAGTGGATTTTATCACTATCCTCGTTTTACAGATGAGGAAATGGAGGGGCAAGAAAATCATGCAAATGATAATGAAAAGGGCAGGTCTGGAGTCCGGCCTTCCTGACACCAGCATCCGTGCTCCTAACTATTCTGCCAGATTGTATGAGGCGCTTGGATGCTTGGGAATCACTGACTCTGTGCACTGATGCCAAGCTGCTCTCTCGCCCAAGGTCACACCACGCAATGACCCACTCCTACTGCCAAGCAAGTTGATCAACACTCCCCAAAGGGATCAATGGTGAAATATGAGTAGTTCAAAGGACCCGACAGCAGGGGTCACATAAGCGCTGGGCAGTCCGTCCCCAGAGAAATATAGAAAAGCCTCTTATGAGCCCTGGTTTTCTTTTAGCTATTTGACAGATCGCAACCTATAACTTCCTCTGCTTGTCTTTTAAATGACAACTTTTATAAAAAGAAAGAAAAGAGAGTTGCTCTATCTCTCAGGGAACTTTAAAGTTTGGCAAAGCAGCTGTTCTTTGTCCCTAGAGGCTACAGTCTAACATACCCAGAGGAACAAATAAGTGGTCAGAGAGGTGTACGACCTTTACACGTGGTTGTGCAAGGTCTCCACGGAACTCTCAGGCCCAGCAATGACCTCAAGAGGTCCCAAAGTGCTGCCTATCCACTAGGTGACCCTACAAACTTAGCCAGGGAAAACCCTTCCTCACCACTGTTAACCCTAGCAAGCCATTCTAATTTTACAATTCACAATTTTAGAAACAGTAGCATCTTTGTCTCTCAAATGGAAGTAGATAATAGATGACTGTTCACAATCTTAAATTCTCCAAACCTGCCAGCTATTCCCCAATAGCATAGGTCTACAAAAGACATGTCTAAGCATGGTCCCCACAAGAATCATGGTGTGTTTTTTTTTTTTTTTTTTTTTTTTTTTGCTTTTTGAGTGCTGGGATTACAGGCGTGAGCCACCACGTCCGGCATTGTGGTATGCGGTGTTGATTGTTGGTGGGCGTGCCTCCACACCCAGCATTATATGTGGTTACCAGGGATCGAACTCAGGACCTTGCGCTTGCTAGGCAGGCGCCGGAACCACTGAGCTAACCCTCCGGCCCTCATGGTGTTTGTTATTACAAGGCTTGTGTGTGTGGCTCTCTAACCTCTCTAAGCACCCCTGACTTGTGACTCTGGGCTGAGCCACATGGACACTGAAACAAGGACACTATAGACCAACTACAAGTGATTGATCAGTGATCAATTTCAGGCTGGTAGCCTCCTGGACTCCCACTTTAATTCTGGGAATCAAGGCTTCGTCACTCTAAAATAAAAAGGGGCAAGAAAAGATGAATCCAAGTAGAAGCCAACAAATATTTCTCTGGAAGCCCAGGGCATAGCCAAATTGAGTCAAGTACATATCCCCACACTCTCAGGACAGAGAAAGAGAACTTGGGGGACAAAAATCCATTAGCTGCACCCTTTGAATGTGAAGAGGGAGGGAGGACAGACAGACATCCAAAGTGAAATTCTAAAAGGCCAGATGCCATGGAGTCCCATCATCCAGGCCCATGTACTCCAAGCTTTCCCCTTTTATCCAGCTCAGAAAGATGCAGTCCACATCACAGGGCCCCTCCAAGGCAGGACTCGCCCTGTGGAAGACAGGACTCTTCCACCTCCCCTGTGTGTACCTTCACTCTCTGGATCCTCAACTGTAAGATGAAGACCATGAGACCCACCCCCAATCTCAGAAGGAGGGCAGCGTGTACCAGGCTTGCATAAATTATAAAGTGCTAAAAAATTTATAAAGCGCTCGCCGGGCGTGGTGGCTCACACCTGTAATCCCAGCACTCGGGAGGCAGAGGCAGGAGGATTGCTGAGTTCGAGGCTTGCTGGGGCTACATAGTGAGCTCAGAGCCAGCCTGAACTACAAAGCAAGACCCTGTCTCAAAAAAAAAAATTAAAAAATGACGAAAGTCATCAAAGAATAATTGTAGGTTCCACGAGCATTTCCTATCTCAGCACATATAAACACACTCATCTTGGTGTCCAGTGCCAATGGCCTTAGTCCATGTGGCTCCTAAGGCCTCTGCCCAAGATGACCTTTGCAACATTCAGTTATTTTCATTCAGGCCCAAGCAGAACTATCCTCCCCTTGGATGTGCAGCCATAACAAACCCTTCCCCAAAGCTGGTTTCCATGGAGACCTACAGCTTCTTTCCCAGGGGAATGTTACTCATGCCATTCGAGTTTCTGTTGGGTGTTTCCACACTCTAAACCAGGTTTTGAAGATTTGCAAAAGGACATGGTCTCCTGGTTTATCTCAGGCTGTCCCAGGGCTACAGAGCCGGTCTGCTGTTTCTCATGATCTCACACTGAGGGTCTGGAACCACCTGCACAGAAGGCCAAGTGGGAAGCACCGTGGCCTTCTTGAGTGGCAGTCTAGGAGAGTGATCAAAATACAGCTTCCAGGGCCCTCAGGTCTGAGTTCAAATCTTGGCATTGATGGTATCTGTTTAATGTCTAGTGAGTTCTAAAACAAACTGTCTATAAACAAGAATAACACAGTTGTGCCTACATCTTAAGCCTGTTAGAAGTAATGAGATAATGCATGTTAAAAAGCAGCTCTGTCTTATTATCGAATAGATGCCATTTTTCATGGTTTTGGCTTTCCCTTTCTCACACTCACTGTTCCAAATAAATAAAACAAACAACATATAAATGAAAGCCTGGGAAGGATAAGACGTCAGTGTATGTGTTCTTGTACCCACAACTCAAAGGTGGTCTACATGCCCCGTGTGTGCTCACAGGCAACAGTCTTCCTTGAACTGTACATAACTATTCACGGGCCATCTATTTTCTCCTATTGTACTATAAACAACTTTAGTTTTAAAAAAGAAGCACTTCGTGCAGTGCCTTGTTGACTGAGGAATGTTTAATAAATGTCAATTATTATTCCGCAGAATCACCACTCTGCATTCATTCTGTTGCACAGGCACTTCGTATATTCTAAATTTATAACCTTGGGAGTGTCCCCAGAGATGAAAGGAACCTGCAAGAGCAGAGACCTTCGTCAGAGACAGAGCTGCTCTTCTGTGCACAGGAAGTAAGATGAGACTCATTTATTAATCACTGAATCCAGCTGGAAGATTCAATCAAGGCACCAGAGTTTCTGAGTATGTCATTCCCTTTCAGGAGACAATTCCACAGTGACAAATAGCTCGGATCACAGGATATACATCCTTTCAAAAATTAAGTATCAAGGAGTAAAATCTTTCTTTGGGCAGCTGAATCTGATCTCTTCGGTGCTACCCATACCTTCCCAGAGAAGAAACACCCACCAGCAAATGGAGGAATGAACCCCACGTCCTAATCCCTGCCTCTGTTGGGAGCAGTGAGAGGAAGCGAAGCTGGGTGGAATGCCGGCCTTCAGTCTGAACTGGAGCAGAGTTGAAAAGGGCTGTCCGTGTTCTGCCCACCCCTGAGATGTTGGTTCTACCCCCACAGGACGAGGCGGCAGTGCAGACAGGAACCGAGGGCACAGCCTCCGCACCACCCAATGGCAGGAACTTCCATCATCACTGACCCACACAGCCAGCCCACGAGGCAGAACACACAAGCCCGTTTTGCAGATGAAGCAACTGTGACCCAGACCACTCAAGAACCAGAAGTCTAAGTAGTTGAGGATGACAGGACTCTTTCTCTTTCTCTCTCCTATCTGGGCAGGTTTGTGAACGCTTCACGATTCCCTGAAAATGCTAGAAAATACTAGCTCTTAATTCTCTCTCTCCCTCTCCCTCCCTCTCTTCCTCTCTTTCTCCCTTTCTCTCTCCCTCTCCCTCCCTCTCTCCTTCCCCCCTCCCACTTTTGACAATTTCTACTGGTAACATATATGTTCACTGATGTCAACAGAGTCATGCGAACTATTATCTGTTCCTCAGCTCTGCAGGACAGACTCAGTTCCACCACTACACAGGCGTGAGTGAGTGTTCACTTTTTCATACTCTCAGGAAAATTCCAGAAGATTCCCTAGATCTCTCTTGAAAGTTCACTTAGCTTCTGCTGGGATCACTCAACCCCACTTGGAAGAGGGTGGCCGCTATGTTAGCTGTCACTGGCTCCGCATCCAGAAAGCGAGTCCTTTCATGGGGCTCAGCTGTCCCTCAGGCAGCCAGGGAAGCTGGTCATGCAAAGGCTGAAAATGTGACAACTGTTGGAAACAGTCAGCAGCGGCCCATGGGGGTGACTGAACATTCTCTGGGGCTGCCTCTTGGTCACAGTTACAGCAGCCTATTATCCAGTTTACACAAAACACCCACCAGCTCCATGGCACCAGTAACTAAATGTCTCCATTCTTAGGAAGCTCGTGCCATACTGCTGCAGCGCCTTGCCACGAACTGCAGCCACAACGAACAGCTTCACTGTTCAGCAATCAAACTATGGAAACCAGGGAAAGGGACGGAAAAGACAAAACAGTCCTCCTGAGTGCTAAGGACCACAAAGACCGCCCCAGGCGCAAACCATAGCACTGCGCACCAAACAGCTCCCTCCTTTCCAGGGCAAGAACTCCAAGCCTTTTTCAGACGTTAGGAGTCAGAGAAAGGGGATCTTAGAAGCACAGAGGCCACACCAAATGTTTCTTTAAAAAGAAGTGCCGGCATGCATTTTCCCAGTGAAGAATCTGTCCAAACGCTTATTTTTTCATGTACAGTATTTTGCTTCCAAAACATTACGCAGTATTTCTCCAACAAATTTATATGTGTTTCCAGGGAACTCCTGAACCAAAAAGAAAGGAAAAAAAAAAAAAAAGTCCTTTAGGTGGAAGAACGTCTGGAGAATCTTTTGCGCCTGTATAGTAATGGACTTTCTCTTATAATTGTTATTATTTCATAGAGCAGCCGTAATCATTCCCTCGTCCGCAAAGGAAATATATAATCCAGCTGTGGTGGCTCCAGTAAAATACCACATCTGGGGATCATTGGCAACACCCTGGCAGGACTGCACACATCTCAGCAGTCCCAGAGTTCTTTTTGTACCCAACATGCACATGGGCACACTTTTCTGAAAGTGCATGCAAACTTTACCAAAACCACTCACTCCTTTGTATGCTGAAAAGAGGTCTTCAGACACCCCACACCCCGAGAAAGCTTCTCTTGGAATATGATTCCCAGTACCCAGTTGCCGGCAGACCCCAGACCCTTCCGGAATGAGGGCTCGTGCCGAGGCCCTTGTCAATATTAAACAGAGAAGGGGCAGCTGGCACTCTGGCTCCGGGGACGTGGCCCTAGGACAGCGGGCCAGCTGGGTAGCTGCCCCTGGTCGTCCACTCAGCAGGACAACGACTCCCTCAGAGCAAGGCGGCCGCCAGTCTGACCACCCACCTCTCCCTTCTTCTCCAGAGTGTGAAGCCAGTGAGTTACTTCTTCCAGCAACCGCCCCCCAGCCTGTGTTTAGTCTGTCCCCAAAGCCCAGCAGCAAGCATCTTATTTCTAAGCCAATCTGCCCCAGTCCAAAGCGCGCCCTGGGGTTTGGATCCACAGCGTATAAGGCAGAGGCAGCGTTGCCCGAGCCCAGACAGACTTTTTCCCCCAACACACGGCTGCGGCTACCGTGCTGGCTTGCAGCTCACCCCGAGCTCCGGGGTCCCGTCCACCCCAGACAATAGAGCAAGAGGAAGAAATGAAAGTGTACTTACTGCTATGGCTTGCAGCCTCTCCTTGTGCAATTCCGCCTCTGCCATCCTGGGAAGGGTACACAGGCAAAGGAAAGAAGAAAAAACACACGCTGTAGTCACCCAAGGAGATGACGGGCACCCCGGGGCTTAGCCAGAACCCGGGCAGAGCCGCGGGGTGGCGGGGTCCGCTGGGCGCGCAGAGCCTCGCCCGCTGGCCCCGTCGCCCGGCTGCGCCCAGCGCCGCCGCGAACTGCAGCTCAGGGTCGCGCCGCCGCCGCCACCGCCGCCGGCCGCGCAGCCGGGACGTGGGCCACGGGCAGCCGGGAGGGCGCGCTCGCCGCGCTCGGCCTCCGCCCTGACGTCTCGGGCCTCGCTCCGCCCCTGGGGTGTGGGGGCCCGCGGCGGCTCCCGGGAAGGCGAGGGACGCTGCGGAGGGTCTGCAGACGCGGACGGGGCCGCGCGGGCACCGGAGGGCCTCTGGGCGCACAGCTGGCGCTCTCTCGGTGGCCACGCGCGCCAGAGCCGGAGCGGAGCGTCTGGCGCCTGTGCCGAGCAGATGCCCGCGGAGGGGCGTCTGGCGGAATGCCCGACCGCTGCACGCCCCGAACACCGTCCAGTTCAGGCCACGCGCTGGCTCCACGTGAAGACACTGCCGCAGGGAGGGCTGCTGGACCTCGTGCCGTGGATGGCCCGCGGTCCTCAAACATCAGCCACCCGAGGGCAGGTCACGTCTCTCTGGAGACACCAGAGGTGGCTTAGACAGCTGAGCGTTTCCAGCCCTGCAGACCTACCCAGGCAGGGCCTGGTCACTTAGAATCTGCCGTGAGACCCTGGGCAACATATTCAGCTACTCTGAATCTCAGTTTCCTCATCTGAAAAATAAATTGGAGGGTTACAGAAGTTCCCTCACAGAAGCGGCCTTGCAGTCTATAAAATGCTTCCTGAAAGCTGTTGCCTACATCTGCCGCTAATGAGAAGCCTGGGACGCTTCGCCTCTAAATCTCAGAGGCTCTTCTCTCCGCAAAGTAGGATCTGGTCACTAAAGTACTTTACCTATTCCTTATCCAAATAGGATACCACACATTTCAGTGGATCTTTTATGACAGTTCCTGGGTAGAATATGAGAGATGGATTGAGCCTGATTTAAAAGAAAGTGAGTGCTAAAAACAAACAAGACATCTCTGAACAGAGAGGGTGGGCCTGCTGGAATTCCCAACATATATAAGCAAATTTTCTTCTACAAACTACAATTAAAACAACTCCACTGGGGAGAGGAAAAAAAAAAACAGTGTGGCCTTTCTCAGTTCACAACTATTCTATAAATGCAAGATTCAGGAAGGTATTTTAAAAAGATGAACACATTATATTTCTGCAATACCATATTCATTCCATCAGCTAATCTACCCTTTCAATTTTCACTGCAATTTCACCTGTTTTTGAGACCAATCATGGCTCCGACTGAGGATGGAAGCGCTCAGTTTCACCAGCCTGAGACCCTTCTTCAGGAGGGACGTGGGTGCAACTGTCCTCGCCACAAAGCCCAGCCACTGCCCCATTTGACATCTCAGTCTGGCAGATCAAAAACTTCTACTTTCTGGTGAAGCATTTTTCCTCCTTTCTAGCACAAGCTCCTACAGGATAACTTGTTGGCTCTAATTCTGTAGAAGAGCTGTATAAGCAGCAGAAGCAGAGATTACCAAGAGGAGGGCAAAGACCAAAGAGGCTGGCAGCTCAGAGTCCTAGACCAGGGAATTAAACCCAAAGCAGACCGTGCAGAGCCCATGTTTATAGCCACTAAGCACCACGTGCGGCTGGCGTCACAGACTGCAGCAGGCTTCAGTAATAAACACGTGAGCAAGAACTGGTCCCTTCCCCTCAGGTGTACAGGCAGCAACAAGCAACGATGAAGTACTAGAACAATAAGAGTGTAGTAAATGCCACTAGACTCCACACATAAAAGTGATTAAAATCATGTGTTTTGTATAATGTTTATATAGCCACAATAAAACGTGAACAGCAGTGATGGAAAGGGAGTCAGGGAAGGAAAAGGGCCTGAGCACCTTTTAAAACAATCAGCTGGAAGGATTGGGACTTCAGAATAGGCTCAGAGTCAGGCCCAGGCCATACATTTCACCAACATCTACTTAACAATTACAGCTGAAGAACCGAGGAGAGTCAGGATGAGGAAATGCAACAAGGAGGGAGAAAGCTCAGCAAAGGGGTCCGGCAGTGTCATCTGAGGAGCAGTGGAAACGTCAGGTGAGGACTGTACCACCAGCCTTAAGAGGAGGGCAGGGAATATCAGGGCACAAGCCTCTCAGTGGGCAAGGAGCAAGCAGACCAAGAAGAGGCCATTGGCTTCAGCAGTGAGGAAGCCAGGGCGCTTTGGAGGGTTTTCGTGTGCTGTGTCCAGAGGGTGAGCTGGAAAGTACTCAGGAAGGTTAAGGAAGGTAGGAGAGGTAGGGAAGATCATCCCGGGGTCCAAACTCCTCTTGTCAGATCTGTGGTGTGAACAGTGAAGGTGGGAAACAAGGAGCCTGCGGGAAGCACACCCTAGCAGAAGGCCTTTCAGGGCAAGTGAGACTTGAATGTTTTGGGGTCAAAGGGATGTCACATGAAGAAAGTGAATCCAAAGCACAGTAAAAGGGAAGATAAACATGAGGCAAAATCTTGGGTTAGAATGCAGGCACTGAGATTCACATCACTGGTTTGTTCAGCCTAGGAAACAAGAATGAAACGGCACAAGGATAGAGTTGGTGATGACAAAAAGAAATGCTGAGTTGACGTCTTGATGGAGAGGGGTTGAATGAATTTGCATCCACTGCCCTGGTTTCCCCAGTTGAAGGACTCATCATTAGTTGAAGTTGAAATTCGGTGAAATTGAAGGGCTGGGCCTTCAGAAGGATGGAGTGATTTGAAATGGAGGGTTGAAGACAGAGAAGACAGATACATGGCTCCTAACCATCTCTGTTAGAATAGAATCATGTAAAAACACATCCAGAATTAAATTTCCACAAGGTAAAGCAGGGCTAGGGATGGACTTAGAGTCATTGTGCTAACAGAATTTAACAGGACTAGACCAAAGACTCATGACCAATAATGATACTTCCTCGGTGGTTTTTAAGGGTGCCCGAGTTCCATGCCAAACAATAGTGTTTATTCAGTGTTGAGGGTTATAAAGACAGGTAGGGCAAAAAGTCCGAGAAAAGAAAGAACTCAGAATACTAGATACTGGGGTTTTGTACAGTTGGGAAGAATAGCAGACTTGGGTTTTTATTTTTCTGTCTTTGTCTTTTTTCTCTGAAAACTTGTAAATCCTTTTTCCTTTATCTTTGGAAAATTCCCACATTATAAATGATAGTAAGAAGCAGAGCAATGTTCCCTTCCCATAAGCTGGGAAATGGCCGGCACTCACACACTGCCGAATTACTTCTGCCTGGTAGTGCATCCTTGGTCATTCCCACTACCCAAGCTTCCCTCTTCACACTGCCCATCTGTACTGTGAGCAACCGACTACAATGGCAGTTCATCCTGTTTCCACCTCTCTGAACCAAGAATTTCTGTTGGCTGAAAGAGGGAGATGCATGAAATGTGTCTAAGGCTTGGCCAAGAAGAAGAGGGAAAATATTTTCCCTTTCTACACTTCTCTCTTCCAATTAAGTTTCAGCATTTTTAAAATAATCAAACCCCAAAACACAGATAGAACCTGAATTATGCCACTTCTTTGACAAAATTGTTTTGCCATTAGACTTCCAAGGATTAAGAGTCTAATGCTAAAACTGTATTTGTATAGTTGTCTGTTCATCTTCCTTAAATTTAAAATCTGGAACAGTCCATTACAATGATGCAGAATGTGTGTCACAAATCACTAGTTCTTACAAGGATATTGCATTTTGTTGCATAAACACCATTCTGACAGTTTAACGGGTTTTTTTTGTTTTTTGTTTTTTGTTTTTTGAGACAGGGTCTCGCTTTGTAGTTCAGGCTGGCTCTGAGCTCACTATGGAGCCCAGGCAAGCCTCGAACTCAGCAATCCTCCTGTCTCTGCCTCCCGAGTGCTGGGATTACAGGCGTGAGCCACCACACCCGGCACTGTGGTATGTGGTATTGATTGCTGGTGGGCGTGAGTCTCCATGCCCAGCACTGTATGTGGTTACCAGGGATCGAACTCAGGGCCTTGCACTTGCGAGGCAGGCGCCGGAACCACTGAGCTAACCCTCCGGCCCTTAACGGTTTTTCTGATAGATGTGAGGTACACTGCAAAACATTATACAGAGAGAATACAGAGTGCTAGATATGCAAAATAAATGTTTTGTTAATAAAAATCTCAGTCTATTTTAGGATACAAGTCCTTTGGGAATCACAGATCACAGCCTATTCCCTTGTGGGGAAAATAAGAGTTCTGGAAAGGGAGAGAAATGACTTGCTGAAGCCCATGGTCTGCGTAGTAAAGGCTAAAGTCTTGAGCAGCAGTTAAGAGTATGAAACTTCTGACCAATCTAAAGTCATCTTGAAAGGAATGGCAGAGTCTCAAAATGTTTTCTTTGGCTCTTTCACATGGCATCATTTGACCACACATGCTCATTTAAAATGTATGTGATTGCTGCCTACAGAATCCAGTGAAAGAGAACAGTGCATGGGGTCCTCTTGACTCCTGTGGTTATCAGCACTTTGAAACAGTTGATGGGCCTTCAGGTATGCTCTGTTTTTCTCTCTGAGATCCAAACGCTAGACCCATATAGGGAGTTCCCACGATGCAAGCAGATAGAGAAAGAAGTTAGAGAACAAATATGCCAATGTGGAAAATAAAGTAAGCTGGATGCTGTGTAATGTATATGTTGACTAAGGTTTCTATATAGAAAGATTCAAAATGGGCAAACAGAAATCCATCTAGGGATGGGGGTATAGCTTAGTGGTTCCATGGCTGCCTGGCAAGCACAAGGTCTTTAGTTGACCTCTGGAACTGAAAAAAAAAAAAAAGTAGAACTCCACCTAAAAATGAACCCTAATATTTCAGTAAGATGGCTTCCTTTTCTCTTGCTTGGCTTTGGCAGTGTCATCTGATGAATAATGGGAGTTTCTGGAGAGAATGGGTGGTACAAGGAGAAAGCACAGAAATTAGAGCTGGATGCTGTAGAAATCATCCTACAGTTACCTTGTTGTGATGCCCTGGACAAAACACATAATAGATTATAAGGCAATTTCCTTAGCAGTAAGTTGGAAATAAAAATATGTGATGTCCATTTCACTCGGTTGTTGCATCTCATGACTTTAGAGACAATACTGTGTTACTCAAGTGTTTGTTCAGTACAGTCTTCTTAATGATAAAAGTTTTGAAAAAATGCAATTGGAAGTAGGAGAGAAGTGTGACACAGGAAAGCTGAGTTCTGAAGACAAGTTCGAATCTCAGCCCTCTTACAAGCACACTGTCAGAAATGAGGACAAGTGACTTTAAAGGGTGTGTAGCTGGCCACAGAGGGTACTCCAGAAATGGTAGGTCCTAGTCACTTGACTCCATTGTTGCTTCATTCAAAGCGCCACAGACTAAATTAAGGGAATGACTTAATTTTATTTACCTTTTAATGTGGTCTTTATTTTAAAGAGGCGAGCTATCAATATTCTTAAAATCCCTCACACTAGTAGGCATTTCTCTGTCTGTATCTTCGAGAAGGGAGAATTCAAGTCTGTGTCATTTATTGCCTAGACATACTCGTCTTTAAATGATTCATAGACACCTACAGTTTTAGCTTTTGGACTGGACCAATTTCATAATTATAAATAAGAAGGGATTAGAATAGAATTCCTCAGGGGAGATACATTAAATTCTTGCAGACAATGCAAGGAAAAGTTTAATTTTTGAGTATTTAGGAAAGAGCTACAGGCCTACATATTAAGAGCATTCTATGGTACAGTTGACTCTAGGTTTGAGTGTAGATTAGCTGTGGGCCAGAAGAGGCTTTGAGAAGGCCAGGTTCTAACCCAACCTGGTGTTTTGATGCCAGTGGACACAGTTGGATCATTGGCTTCACAGAGAGCTTACAGGCCAGTCTAATTTCCCTTAGCACAATGGCCATGATGTGCCCTGTCAGCAGAGAATCCCTTTTTTCCAGTACAGCCATCAACACTTTCATTGTTAACCATGATTTGATAATGCTGTGTACATTCTGCCAGTCAGCACTGCTGACCAGTGAAAGCTTTCCTGCTAGGTTAGCAGTGGAGAGATGGTGGCCTATAAACTAAATCCTATTCACCCCAGTGGCTGGGGAATTAATAATGAAATTGGAAAAACCTAGCTCCTACTCCCATCAGTAATGGGTGTTGTGTCCTCCTGGTGCCCTTTTAGTTCAGAGGCTTCCACATTGTATGACCACCCTTACCCATTTTCTGTACCCTGACAAGATGGAGCCCATTTCAGTAAGAAGTAAGAGTTGTCTAGTCTCAAATATTGTTCCTTACTGTATGAACCTCCCAGCTGGGGCCTCCTGGAGAAATTGCCTTTCCCAAAGCATCACAGTACAAAGAATACAAGACAAAGGAAAAAATACAGCTCTTAATCCTAACTCTGCCGCTTACTGTGTAATCTCATACAACTCATTAAACTGTTCTGAGCTGAGGTGTCTTATTTGTGAATGAGAGACAGAATTTCTATGTGCAAACTGGGAACAGAAACAGCTCGCTACCCTTCCAGGAGTTCTGTTAGAACTGAAGGAGCCATGGAAAAGACAGTGTTTTGTAGATTAAAAGCGTTGTATGCAAGGCTATGTTAAAACTGTCAAGTTAGAATTTAGGAGCCTGATGAATGCCCTGTGGGGATGGGTTTGTGGAAATGTATAGGGTCAGCTCACCAGAAGAAAAGTTTGTCCACACGTAACACAAAAGGTGCTTCCGACTTTTTGATGTATTTCTAAGAGAATTGAACCAGTAAATGAAAATGATCAAGGTCACCTTGGGCTCTCTTTGATTCCTCGATGCTCCTTAGGGACTCAAGTGATTTCTTCTTCAAGGGGTCTGAAGACAAACAGTCCCACTCTGTGATCTACATATTTAATTAGCTTAGGTAAATTCAAAAATGAGTGTAATGATCTGAGGATGAGACAGGGGAAATAAAAGGAGAGAAGAAAACAGGAAAACTGAGTTCTTTTCTGAGTTGGCTGCATGTGTGCCAAGCCCACTGCTTGCTCTGTGTTTGTGTCCATGTGTTCTTCTGTCTACATTCATTCAGAGCTAAATTTATCCCACTAGAGGAAAGCATGCCTGAGGAGGCGGAGTGGAAGGAGTAGACACAAAGGCGGCTGCCTGACAAGGAGCCAGCAGCGGGATGGATGGAGCTCCCTGGAAGGGAAACGCGGAGCCAGCAGGCCAAGAGAGCTTCAAAACGGCCGGTGAAGGAAGGTGTTTTCAGCACATCACCTGTGCCCGCCCCTTCAGGAAGAGGTGTGAGCAGGAATCAGACTCCACAGCTAGTACATCAGAGAAAGCGGTGCCCTGACTCTGTGAGCATCCTAATCTGATCCAGCCCTTCGGGAAGCAAAGACTCGAAGCTCAGCAGGCTTTCTCAGGAACCACAGTGTCTGTCCCCGTGGAGAGCAGGACAGGGGCAGCTTTTAGGGTCATACACTGCAAATGCAAAGTAGACTTTTCTTTCTATTGCCCTGTTTCCCCAAGAATGAGATCCACCCAAAAAAAAATCAGTCTTGCAAACTAGAGATCAAAAATGCTGGGCTGGGGATTTAGCTCAAGTGGTACTGCGCCAACCTTGGACACACAAGGGCCAGAGTTCGATCCCCAGTACTTCAAAAAAAAAAAAAAAAAGAAACCATGCCAAATCAGTTTATCCCTGCCTTACTCTGGCTTGCTTTTGCTTTACAGAGTAGCCACCTAGCAAGACAATACCCATGGAGGAAAGGTAAGGGTAAGCCGACTGGGGCTGGCATTTTTGAACTCTAGCTTTCAATACTGTTTATTTTCTGGTTAGGTGTTATTTTTCAGGGACACACAGTCAATGTCCCAGAAATGGTTTCCCTGCTGAGGCAGCACCTCTGGGCACAGGGTGGAGGAAAAAGCGGCTACTGTGTGCCACCAGCAGGGTGGAGTCAAGCGCTGCACACCTAGAGCCGAACAGAAAATGGTCGGTGCTGCCTGTGCGGGGGGCTGGGGGGGGGGCGCGTGCCTCCGTTGATCCTTCGTGGCCTCTATCTTCTCTCTCAGTTACTGTCTTTCCCCATCTAATTCCTTTCCTCCCATCCATCCCAAACCAGCCCTTGTTACATCCTCTTTGCAGACAGACACATCACTGCCACTGAAGCTGCTTTTCTTGTGGCCAGAATCCCCTGCTAGAGTTGAAGACCTCCCATAGAAAGGAGTCTGTTTCTATCTGGCCTCATGGATGTGCATGAATCTTCCTTTCCTTTGTCAGGATGGGAGGAGGGAAGGTTCTTAAGAGTTCTGAGATGACTGTCCTTTGTCTTAGGCTCAGCGAAGTCACCACAGAATCTTGTCAGAGCTTTTCCCTGTCTGGCCTCCCATACCGGCTACTCCTCCCTAGAGAACTTGACACCTTCCTCATCTGTTTGTCCCACTCCAAATTTGGTGCGTTTTCATACCATAAACTATGTCTGGAATGCAGCCTCCCCCTTCCTCTTCTAACTGTCCAAGTCTCCTCTTGTTAGCTTCACAGAGTTTCAGAAATCCCACTCCTTCAGGGTATGCCTGTCAGTCTCTTGGGAAGAAGAGGTGGTTATTCCCCCTCCATTCCTCACATAGTGTGTGACTTGCAAATGGATTCCTTGCCGCTCTTTCAGTTAACTTTAAAAGTCTTAAATATCTTGCTAGATTAACCAGCCATCCCATAAGCCACCATGATGCCTGTTGATCTGCCGTGACGCTACTTCAACTGGGAGAAAGTGTGGACAGGACAAACCTGGCCATCCGCCCCACTTCTACTCCATACCAACTAAAGAAACTGATTTCTCTGAACTTCAATTACTGTGTAAAATGAGAATGATAATAGTATCCATTTCATAAGATGTTTGGGACAACGAAATGAGGGAATGTATCCAAAGCTGGCATTTTGCAGGTACTCAACACATTCAGTTTTGTAATTATGCCATAATAATATTTGTTGATTATCTATTTCACCCCAGATATCTTTCCATGTAGATGTGCTCATGTTCCAGTGCAAACTCCAGAATGGCTTATTCGATGCAGCGCTAGATGTACCCATGTGTACGCAACACAGCCCTTTAGCCTAGACCACAATTTACTCATGAATGCTCTTGAATCTGGCTAACTTAGCCATTACCTCTCACCTGTGGAGTTTGCAATCCAGTGTCTTCTTCTGAGGCTATGCAAACTCTCTGTAATATTTTGGCCAAATTCTGCATTGATCATGAGAGAGTGAAGAAGGCAACAGTTCAAAGTGTTCTAATCTGGTTTTAGCTACCATTTAGAATAGTAATTCTAAGCTTTTTGGAAGGACAGGTTACAGAATCCTTTTAAGAGTCTGATAAGAATAATGGATGTTTCTCCAGAAGCAATGCACATGCACATAGCATTTTGTGTATAATTTCTGCAACTTCAGAAGCCCCTTAAATTCTTTCAAATCAACTCTTACAAGACCCAAGGACTTCTAATCTTACCAAAAAAGTCTCTACTCTGGAATTTAAGAAAACAGAAGAACCAAGAGAGAAAAGAGAGCATAGATTTATCTCCAAGAGCCAGGTGGCTCACCTGGGTTATTAATGCAAGAGTACCAGAATTCTGCGAAATTCCTGCTTGACCTTGTCACCCTGGATCTAGCCAACCAGTGCTGCCTGAGCAGCCCATTTCTTTTTTGTGCTCCAAGAGCTGCTGTTCCTTTGTTCCTACTCCCAGCCTCCAGTGAAGAAAAAAAAAAAAGGATTTCTGGAGTAGATCACCTCCACAGTTGTTCTCCCCACCAGAGCTGCTTCTGATTCACTGTCTACTCAGCCTTGAGCCCTTGAGGATGGCCTTTTCCTAGTCTCCTTCAGAAGGTATCTAGCTTACATCTATGTACATGAGAGATCCTTTCAATCCATCCTTGCCTTCTAGGGTTACCTTGAAAATGCTTTCTTTTTCACGTGGAAATAAAAAAGCTAAACAAAACATATTATCAGGACTCTCCACTCAGAGTCAGTTGAATAAAACACAAGACAGCACTGAAACAGAATAATCAAATGGACTGTCCACGTCACCCTCAATAGCATAGTTTCTGCCTCATTATTCACCATCATGAATATCCTCAAACAGACCAAATTCACTTTCCAATGCTCTGCCCAGCTCCCTCACCAGGCCGCTGGTGGGTGAAGTAATTTCACTTCTAGTTTAGAACTTTTCAGCCAGAATCTGAGCTTAATCCAAAATCTCTGGACTCTCAGCTTCCAAGGAAAACAGTCTGTTGCTGAATTAAAGACACTGTTAAGTTGGTTCGAGCCAAAACAAATGGGGCTGGCTTTCCATTAATGGGGGCAGCAGGCCTTCCAAGGTGGTGACCCAGTCAGGCAGGCGACAAAGGGGTGTCTGGTTTCAAACCCCAGCACCCAGGGACATCAGATCAGCCTCCAGATTTCACGCTTGTCTTCTGGGCAAATAAAATTCTCAATTTGATAATCTCATTATTTAAAAAATATTGCAACAGCTCCAGCCCATGAAGAAAGCATTAACTCGGTAAGAATATGACTGTGGGTGGGAAACATGGTTAAGGAACACATGTGCCTTTGTACTTCAACAGGAATACAAACTAATATTTTTATGAGTTATAAGCCAGAGAAAAATTGACTCGAGTAAAAATTTGAAAACTTGCAAAAGTCTTGCTAACATAAAGTCTGAATTGAGAATTGGAGATAATAGCTCGAATTTAAGTATAAAAGTTTCTCTTTAATTTAATAAGCACATGGTGCTATGTCCTTGAAATCTAAGTGCTTTAAAATATTAACTAACAATCTTCACAAAAGACCTATGAAGGCAACCCTATCATTATCTTGGAGATTTTATGAAGAAAGAAACTGAGACACACAACTTCTAAGTGGCAGATGCAATCATATAAGTTGATAAGCTTGTTTGAAGGAAGTGTCTTTGGAAGATTATTTAAATGTTAGGGGCATTTAAGCGGTGTTTTAGAAATAGGCATTTAGAAAAGGTAAAAGCTGGGCAGGAGGGGATTTAGCTCATTGGTACCACTGCCTGCCTTGAAAGTTCAAGGTTGTAAGTTTGATCCCCAGTACCACAATAAATATATAAATGAAAGGAAAAAGCAATCCTTTCCTCTCTAAAGCATTTAGAATATTTTTTGCTGAGGGATAAGACCTCGGAGAACAGCCATAAAGAGGACACTATCCTAGGCCAATTTCTTCCATTGAGACTTCCTTTCTTCATTTTCTTCTTCCATCTATCCCTGTCTTTGTCTGTTCTTCCTTCATTTCTCCTTTCTCTCTTTCCTTCTTGCTTCCTCCTTCCCCCTACCTTTCCCCATCTCTCCCACTTACCTCCCTCCCTCCCTTAAACTTATCTCTCATCCTAGTGCATGTATTGTTTCCATGCTTTGAGTGAGGCATTGTCCCTTGTGCTAGATGGAGATCAGCTACCTATGCATCTGTCAGTCCAGGGAATGGAGAGAGAGACACTAAAAGTAGGAACATCTTCATTGTAACTTGGAAATGTCACAAAGGAAAAGAGTGGCATGGGGTCCAGGGTTAGGTCTGAGAGGAAGGGACATTCCATCAGAAAATAACCAGTGGAGGATTCTGCAGGATTCATGTGAGATTCATGGAATGGCATGCTAATATTAGGCAGAATACTGGCCCCTAAAGATTCCCATGTCTGAATCCCTGTAACGTGTAAGTATGTTACCCTCCCTGACAAAGGGACTCCAGGCTGTGGTATGAGGCAGGCACAGGCCAGGTGCAGGCTGATGGAACTAGCACATCGGCTTTAGTCTCCCTCCCCCACTTCCTTTCCTTCCTTCCTTCCTTCCTTCCTTCCTTCCTTCCTTCCTTCCTTCCTTCCTTTCTTCCTTCCAAGTATGCTGAAAAGGCCACAGGACACATGGGAGAACAGACCCTCCATGTGTGGCAGCCCCAATCCTTACAAAGAAAGCTATAAATTCAGATAAACGACAACACTTCTCTCACATTGGTTCCTCCAATCACAGAATGAAATTAATAATGTTTAGCCTATGTTACTATTTTAAGGGTAAAAGGAGATTAAACCATATAAAGTCCTTGGCACTGTACATGGCAGGTACTAAGCGCTCTCATAAAAGCTCATTAGCAGCATTCTTCCAAAAGGAGCCAAGGGAAGCAGCTAAGAGCATTGGCAACAGGAAGCTCTGAGGTCCAACACCAGCTCCACCCATATTAGGGGGGAATCAATCCTCTCTGCCCCAAAAGTCCTCCCAGGTTCACTGAGGATAACAATGGTACCATATCTACCTTTTGGGTCCCTGAGAAGATCTGTGTTGGCTTTTATTATTCTAGTCAGAAGGAAGACATGTATTTTTTTAAAAACTTAATTAGCATTGACTCTAGACTTTAGGAATCTGAAATATGAAATAAAAATCTAAAAAGAAAGATTCACTATGTAGAAGAAAGTCAGAATCTTTATAATCAGCTATTTAAGAGACATAAAGAGCCCTAAGCTGTGCCTTCCCATGATATCATGATGCTGTGAACTCCACGCTCTCTACCCAGATTGAGGATCTTTGTTGTAGCTTGAGCCTTGGGACCGCCTCTTTGCAGAACTCACAATGAGTTTGCAGGAAGATACAGATCAGCTCCTGAGAATTACTATCCACTGCCTGTTGGTGGCTCCGCTTCTAACCATCCACTCCCTCCTTGCACAGTTTGGCTGTGGGCTTGAGTTGTTGCACCTGGACCAAAGAAAGGCCCAAAGATTCTGGCACTTAATCATGTTTGGAAGCCATTCAAGTCATTTGTGCCAAAAACAGGGATGACAATACTGTTCTTTCTTCACAGAGTATTGACTCAGCAGTGTGACACACAAATGTGCCTTTTCTGGGCAAATAATGACCCTGAGCTACACAGTCTCAGGAGCTAAGTGTGTAGCCTTTCCTTAAACACTTTCCTAAAGGACTCCTGAGGACAACATATGGTGCACACTTGAAAAATCATATCAGAAAACATCAGAGAAAGCCTGCCTATATCTCTTCCCAGGGCTTAACCATCTCCCAAAAAGTGGGAGGAAATTCTGAGTTCTGTGTGACATTAAGCATATGACAGGCTCAGTGTTACCAGGAGCCATACACACACCATCACAATCAGCCATTGTCCTGATAACAAGCCCCCAGTAAAGTTGTGAGTTACATCTCTTGGGCCCCAGGTTTTCCTCACACTAGACTTGCTTGACCTCTGGTTGTCCACAGTGTTGTGTACAGACAGCAGGAACAGCACCTGGACACTTGGAAATACAGATTCTTATCCCACAGAATCAGGTTCTACAGTTTCACAAGACCCCAAAGTGATTTGTGTGGATTCAAATTTGAGAAGCACTGATTTTGCACATTACACCTTTAACAGCGGATTCTTTAAAATCATCCCTGCCTGACCAAGACTCACTCTATACTTAGATACAAGGTTAATCTTATGCATAACAAATTATAAAATAAGAGAACTATGCTCTTCTACTCCCAAAAAGGCTTATTTAATTTAGCATTTGGAAACAAACAAGAACCACCACACTCTGGGAAACTATAATGAGTTTTTCAGCAGTTACTTTGGGCCTCCTAAATGGGACTATTTAGATGAATAGATGTTGCTAATTTTATACTATGCAAATACGAATCCCAGCCACATTCCTTCCTAATACCTGGTCAGTTATCTACCAACAGACGGCCCTCTAGGTTCTACTTGGTGGTTCCACATGATCCCTGATTCCGAATTTTATTCTTTCCAGCCATTATTCATCCACATAAACATCTACTAACCCACCATCCATCTATCTCCCCACCTCTCTACCCGCCCTACCCCATTCTATCCCCCTAATCAACATATCTCCCACTCCTCACTCATCATTCAACACCTTCCATTATGGGCACTGGCATTGAGGGGGTAGAGCTGAATAAGGCACAACTTTAAAGGACCAACTAAAACAATACCAGACCTTTAAGGAACAATGAGTGCAAATAAATGATAAGGACGAGTTCAAACTGTGGTAGGACAGCAACATATGTGCAGCCATGTTTATAGCAGCACAGTTCATAATAGCTAAATCTTGGGAACAGCCCAAATGCCCATCAATCAGAGACTGGATAAAGAAGATGTGGTTGGGTTTTTTAAAAATAAAATGGAATATTACTTTGTCATAAAGAATGCTCGAGATATTTACAGATAAATGAATGCACATTGAGGTTATACTCCTATGTGAAAAAATAGGACACACTTGGGTAAATACCACATCATTTCTGTAGTGTGAGAAACTGAAAGTGTAAATGAGGTCCAATGTGTAATAGGTATTGTGAAACAGGAAGAAAATATTCAAAGGGAAAGGGAAACTGGGTGGGGGCAGAGGAAAGCAAAGAAGGTAAAGAAAACACTGGAAGGTAGATAAAAAGGAAAAATGGAAGCCAAGATTATGTCTATAGGGGGTGGAGGAGCTGAAGGGAGGGCAGAGGAATGGAAAATAATAAGAATCAAATATACCATGTACAGGTACAAATTTGCAATGATGAATCTGAAAATAATGTACGTTTAAAATGTACCAATAATTTCAATTTTTAAAAATGTAGTAGGGGCATGGAAGAAGAAGATAATTCTTGGGCTCCAGAGTTGTTGCCAGGAATGCTTCTTAGAGGAGTTGAAATAACTGAATCTCAAAGGCTACACCAAATCTGAATAGGTACATAAACAATGCAAAGGCCAGGAGCCGTGAAGGAGTGCACTGTATGGGGGGACTTTGGAAGTCACCCCGTTCTGCAGAGGATGGGGGTTTAAAGACGTGGGGAGTGAACTGCAGACACGAGGCAGGGTCTAGTCTCATCCTTGTCCAACACTGCCAGGGGTTTCTGCTCAGGAGATGGGGAGCCACTCAAGGGTGTAAGCAAGGAAGTTACTCTGGAAAGATCACTGGGACTACTTTATCGAGAACAAATTGTGGTGTGGACATTGTAGGCAAGGAAACTACTTAACTGGATAGGTATGAGGTAGTAAGATCTTGAGTTGAAAATAATAATGTTGAAAGCTATAATGAGTTAGATAGTGGCTTCCCAGAAGATAAGACAAACTTAAAAGCCCTGGGACCTGCAAATATGATCTAATTGGGAAATAAGTTTGTAAATATAATTAAGAATCTTGAAATATGATCATTCTGAGTTTAGAATGGCTCTAAACCGGTGACTCGTGTCCTTATAAGAGAAAGCAGAAACAGATTTGAGACACACAGACAGAGTAGAGACAGAGACAGAGAGTAAACATTTATGTCTATAAGGCAGAGAATCCCAGAATTCCCTCAGCTAGCAGAAATGAAGAGAAAAGCATGGAACAGATTCTCCTTCAGTGACTCCAGAGGGAAACAACTCTCCTGACATCATTATGTTAGTCTCCTGGCCTGCCAAACAAAGAACATATTCCACTGCTGTAAGCCATGCAGTTTGTGGTATGTTGCTATGCCAGCCCTAGGAAAACAATATAGCTGCTACCTCTGGGTACATCACGTGTGAGTGCTCATTTGCATCCCACCCCCAGTCCCTCAGGTGGGTCCTAGAACTATCACGCCCATCTTTCAGATGAGAAGACGAGGCTCGGGATGTAAACGGACCCAGCATGATAGAACAGGTAGGCAGTGCAGGCTGGGAGCCAAGTCATGGATTAACACTGGAAATGAGGGAGAAAGGAGCAGATTTCGGTGGGTGGCAGAATAGTAGGGCCTGTGGGAAAATGGGGAGTCACGGAAGGGTAGACCCGAGCATCTGGCTGGCAAGGAGGAGAAGCGAGCCTTCTTGATGTCAGGCTGGACTGGTGTCTTTGTCTTCTTAGTCCCCTTTGCCTGTTTCCAGTGCCATCCGGCATATGGCATCCTGTGTGGCCCTCAAGCTCTGCTCTTTGAACCTGCTTTTTGAGGAGCTCCCATTTTTCTCTCCATAAATACCCCCGCAGAGTGGTACAGGCCTGTCTGGGCAGTGGGGTATGCCAACCCTCCTTCGTCACCTTGTCCTTGGGCACATGCCTGGTTCTGACCATGTGCTCCATGCTGACTACTGCTCTTCTGTCTTTGAACCATACTTGGTTCTCATTTTCTCTTGACGCTAAAATCCCAATCTTTTTTTTTTTTTTTGAGACAGGGTCTCACTTTGTAGTTCAGGTTGGCCCTGAGCTCACTATGTAGCCCAGGCAAGCCTTGAACTCAGCAATCCTCCTGTCTCTGCCTCCCGAGTGCTGGGATTATAGGCGTGAGCCACCACGCCCAGCACTGTGGTATGCGGTGTTGATTGCTGGTGGGCGTGAGTCACCACGCCCAGCAATGTATGTGGTTACCAGGATCGAACTCAGGACCTTGTGCTTGCGAGGCAGGTGCCGGAACCACTGAGCTAAATCTCCGGCCCTAAAATCCCAATTTTTACCCTGGTTCCCACCCTTGGCATCCGGGATCCCTTCTTGTCCCTGTTCCCAGCCCTCAGCAAGGGGCCGGTAGGAAAACTGTGTCTCCCAAGGTAAAGGTGAACTTGCTCTGTTTCTCCCTCTACATCGTGCCGGGCTCTCAGCTCAAGGTGTGACGAGGAAAGAGGCTGGGGGCGTAGTGTGCAAAACTACTTTCTGGCCTTTTACAATAATAGTGAGTTCCATTAGCCTGACTTGTGGTGATAAAGCACAGAGCTTGCCGTAAGACTGTCACATACTGTGTACACTGCTATTTCCAGAAAGGTCAGCTGACACCATCTTCTGTACAGATCCGAGGGCCAAGTCTGCCAGTGAGCACAACTGATCACTTAATTCGAAATTGCGTATTAATACTGTTTCACACATCTAGCGTTAGACAAGATTTTGCTTATACTCCAGAGTCAAATTTCACAGGAAATATCTGGGATAAAAGATAGGCAAGTATTCTAAACAAACAGAAACTGGGCCCTACAATCCAAATGGCTTCCACTGACCAAAGTTCATAATCATGACAAAGACGATGAAAAGAACTAAATGAGAGATTCGAAGGCTCAAAAGTTTCCAGGGGCCTAAAATACTCTGGAAACCTCTTTGGAAAGTACATAGGTGTAGATGATCAGAGAACAAGTTTACACTGTTTTGTCTTTGTTTTTTCACAGTACAACAACATCCCACAAAGGGGCACATACAGTCCTCACTCTTGACATGTTCATGTGCTTTCAAACATTCAGATTATTTTAGAAAAACAATAACAGTGTTTGGAAATAAATTTGCCATGTAACTCTAATTTGAAAATGCCCTAGGATTAGAGTTCCTATTCATTTAATTACCATTTCTCTATAGCCTATTCTATATTGACATAGATCTAATGCATAAAGTATTTATTAATATTGCTGCTAGGCACTGGCACTGAGTTCATTTTACTTAACGTTGGTCCTCATTCCTTGTGATCTAGATGGAGAACAAGACAAGGAATGATGAGCTGAATGTTGCCCTCGGAACGGTCCTTCACACACATAACTCTTGTTCTGTATTCAAATGACAGGCGACCCAAAGGGGAGTAGGTGGAACTCACACTCCTCCATGGCACCCATTGGGATAAGGGGGCCTGACACATGCGCGTGCGCATGCACACGCACACACACACAAAACCGAGATCCAAAGATAATTTGTGTTTTACTTTAAGTAAAAAAGGAAACTGAAAAATGAGGAAAAAGTGCCAGTTGAAAACCACACCCTGTGAGCTCTTAGGAAGGAAAATTAAGTGCACCTGCCTTCAGGGATCAGAACAGCATATGCCTCTTTGGCTGGCTCATTTCACAGTGCTCATGAGCATTCACCACAGCAGGCAGGCAGTAGTTTCAGGGTTTCAGCAGGAGTAAGCAAAGGACTTTTTCCAGGAGCTCACAGGTGTTCTCCGTGACTCTTCCTCCGTACATTTTGGAGAAGAGGGAGCCTAAAGAAGACAGTGCTTCAAAACAAGCTTGTTCTGTTACAGACAAGCCACTTAAACACTACGACCCTCAGTGTCCTCATCTGTGCTATGGGAATAACAGGCAACCCAGAGGGGAGAAGGTGGAACTCACACTCCTCCATGGCACCATCTGGGATAATGGGGCCTGAGGGAATAAGAGCAACTGATAGCACTACTGGAAAGATTCCACAAGACACTGGATACACCGGAAGTACTCTGTACAAAATGCTGCTTTCTAAAGAGTAAAGAGTATCAACACATATCAAACTGTTCCTCTGTCTCTGTCCCATTTCTGTTCTCTTTCCCCGTTTTTGGCTCCTCCCTTGTGACCACGGTCTAGCCGCTGGGATGGTTTGGGTGAGCAAGTCTATTCAGCCTAAATTGCCCAGAGTCATGAGGAAATGATTTCCCTGAAGTTTAACACAGAGTACTATGCCTGAGGTATAAGTAGCCAGACACAAAAAAACTACTGAAGGCGTGGTTTCTTTGATAAGACATTGTGCAAAAGATAAAATATTGGGAGAGAAACCGCAGCATCAGTGACTGGCAGGGCATGAGGGTAGAGGGAGGAGACTAACAGCAAAGTCCCCAGAGAGCTGGGAGGTGATGGAAATGTTCTGCATATTGATTTGGGAGGTGATTATGCACCTGTAGATACACATCAGAACTCACAGGCCTGTACATTTGACCGGGGTGAATTCTACCTTATGTAAATTGTATCTCAGCAAGCCTTACTTTAAAAAGAATACTGTGACTTGAGATCTTTGAGATTTCCTTTTGGAAAAACCTGTATTCAGTAAAGGAAACTGGCAGTCCTCTTAGGAATACTCTTGTATGTAACTATCTCCAATAAAAGACATAATAATCTCCCTAGGAGATACACAAAGTTCTTGGAGAACTTAAAGGCAAGAGAAAAATATATTGAGGGAAATCCAGAAAAAATTCACAGTAGAGATTACATTTAAAGAGGACCTGATATATTGCAATTAATCACTGTTTTTCTTTTTATCTCCCTTCTTTACCAATTATAAGTAATATATGAGAGTCTAGCATTTCTTTATACATTTCTTGCCAAATTTATCATAGACTTTCATCATTTTCTAATTCTGTAAGTTTTTATTAAATGATATATTTACCAGAGATTTAATGATCCACACTCTCTTGCCCCTTAACAGGCAGTCATGGTATTGAGAACATGTTTTCCAAGATTGTGAAAGTTATACAGTCAACTGGTCTTTGCATGTACAGTTGTAAAATGTTCTCCTATTTTATAAAAGGAGAACAAGTACAATATAATTAGAAGACATAATACACTCAACTATCAGAGATTGGGAATGGGGTTCAAAATTCAAGGCTGTAAAATTCACAAGTAGCTTCCCAAATCAAGAAGGAAAAGGTCAATAATCTCTTCCCAAGAAGGCAGAGAGCTATACAGAGAGGCATGTCAGGGTGAAGCACAGGGGCTCTTAAGGGTAATAGAAGATTTCAAATCAGTGTCATCAGTGAGAGTAACTTCTCTATGAATCAGTAAGGAAAAAGAACTACAGTCAGGTAAAAACAAAAAGAGCACAGAAGACAAGAGAGAACAGAGCAAAAATACAAATAGCCTTGAAGCATATGAAAACAGGCTCCAACATACCCACATGAAGAGAAAAGCAAATAAAAACTGCACCATCTTGTAAGCTTTAGACCAGCAGAGTTTACCATGTTTGTTAAAACAGTGTTAATGAGAGTGTGGGAAAGTCAGCTACTTCTGTGACAATGTTTATAGAGACCATTTGGCAAGTCCATCAGACTTCCACATGCACAAAGCTTTTGACACATCCACCCCATTTGCAAAACTTTTCTTACATGACACTCATGTGCAAAATGACACAAGTCCACTATGCACTGTTTTAGCAAATTAAAGTCCCTCAAGACAGTTAAATGTGTTGTTTATATTATTTGACACTTCAGTGAAGAATATACTTCACTGTAAGAAAGGATGAGGAAGGTTTTCATGTGCTGATTACAACAATCACCAAGATATGCTGGAAATCAAAAGGTCAAAATGCTGAAGAGTAAATAGCACATGTGCATTTAGGTGAAGGAAGTAGGGCTGGAAGTTTATGTGTGTGTTCGCACGGATATAGCTGGGCCATTTCTGAAAAGCGTTGTCAGAAACTGGTGTGGGGGTTTGTTTACAGGGAGAATTAGAGGGATAAAGGGGTGAGGATGAGTGGGAGCCTCTTTGTGGGTATGTAGTCTTTTGTACCCTTTGAATTTTGAGTCATGTGAATATGTTGTCAACTCAAAATAAAAATTTTAAATAAAAAATAACTGAATCATAAAAAAGAGAAAAATCAAGAATCTATGTCCTGAGCTACCCCTAAGCTTTGTAATAATACCAGTCTATTCTTTTTGTAAAATAACCAAGGCTTTTATGTAAAGGACGAGGTTAATATCTTAGGTTTAGTAAGCCTCAGAAGACACTGTGCTTGTTTTGGAGGAGCAGGTTGGGTGTGAACAGAGTTTCTCCCTTCAAGATCACTATACATAGCTGCACAAATTATAGACTATAAAACTCAGGGTCCTGTTTATATAACTTCTATGCAATAAACAGTCCTTAGAGTTGGGCAGTGCATAGCTTGAACCTCTGTATGGGGCTATTTTGCCTCTCTTTCTTTGTCTTTAGATTTTCATAAATGGCTTTATGACTGTAAAAGATCATTAGTAATGGAAACCAATAGTCATTTTTGTATTTAGTGGGCATCAAAGGCTTTTCATATCAAGCAAGGTTATTAAACCATTTGTGGGTTATAGAAGAATATACTTCTTTTATAATATTCTTTGCCCTTAAATTCTAACAAAATTTAAAAGACCTCAACATTACTAAGAACTAACCATGTTTAAAACTATCTCAAATGATTAAAAGCAATCAGAATACAATAAAAGTTGAAATTCCAATTAGTGGCAAAATTATGCAGTATCCACTAAAGTATGTAGAAGATCTGTTTAACTTTGGGAACCAAATTAACTATGTACAGTTAGAATTTATATTCCACAATTGGCACACAGATAAATTCCATATGGGCTAAAGAGGTAAGTATAAATAGTGAAGATCTAATTTCAGGATGGGAAAATATCTTGTGGATATAGAAAGAAAAGGAAATATCCCAAAAAATAAACAGAAAAAATTGGCCAAAAACCAAATAGAATGTCTGTGAAATAAATAATATCACAGTAAAAATTAGAAAATAACAGGACAGGAAAATAAAGCTAGAAACCCCTTACAAATGGATAAGAAAAAAGGATGAAGATTAATAGATAATGGACCTCATTACAAATTCACATGGAAATAACAACATATTGTGTGTTTTTAGTCTGTATCAGGACCTGGGTTCAATCCCCAGCACTAAAATACATACATACATACATAAATAAATACCCATGAAAGAAATATTCATTTCCCAAACAGTCAAAGGAAGACAGATTGTGGTTAGTTTGACCACTGAAGTAAATCAGATTTCAAAGGTGATTACTATTCAGCCACTAAAATTTTCAGTAACAATCTCATATATTGTTTTTATGAATATAGATATAGATAGGTGCAAGTTTGGGGGGAACTATTTGGTGAGGTAAAAAAGTTTGTCTTGGCTCATGATTTCAGAGCTTTCAGTACATGAGTGCCTGGCTACAGGCAGAAATATCATGGCACAGGGGCACTGGGAGGAAAACTGCTCAACTCATGGCCTACAGGAAGCAGAGAACAAGGGAAGAGCCAGACAGGAAGGGGCCAGGGAACAATATAGTCTCCAAAGCCATGCCCTCTATTCCATTTCCTCCAACTAGGCGCTACCTGCCAAAACCCCTCCTTATTTTTTAAAAATAAAATCAGCTTGTCTCAAGTATTTCACTATGGTAATGAAAAATGTACTAGTATAAAGAACCTAGACTCCAGTCCTGCTCTGTGCTTAACTGACATGGTCTTAGAGAAATAGTTTAACCAGCCTTAATTTTGCCATGGAGAGTTCAAGCTCCTCTGAATATCTTTGAAGGTACCCTTTGTGCATCATCTCTCATCATGGTTTTGTAATTGACACAGCAGTAAAATCTAGTTTTAAAAGATTAAGAGAAAAGGGAGGAAGCAGAATGGACACTATAATATCACTCTTTGAACAAAGCACGTGTACATGTATTCATCAGCTTTCACTGCTGTGACAAAATACCTGAGAAAATCAGCTCAAACAAGAAGAAGTTTATTGTTTCTGGACCTGTGTGCAGTATGATGTTGGGATGAGGTAGTGAAGCAAAGCTTCTCACCTCACAGTAGCCAGGAGGCAGAGAAAGTAGGAGACAGAGGAAGAGGCTGAGGACAAGACTTACCTCCAAAGGGTATGCTCCTTACAAGCCTAATCCCTTCAATTAGGTCCTTACTAAAGGAACTTACTAAAGGTCATCACTTTCCAATAATCATCAGATTATGAGCCCATCACATGATGAATCCATTGACGAGGTCAGAACTCTCATGATCCAATCACTTCCCAAAAGTCCCAGCTCTGAACAGTGCTGCACTAGGTACCAAGCATTCAACATGAGAACCTTTGAGGATACTTTATTCCCAAGCCATGACACATGACATCAAAAAGATGACTGTGGCAACTATGATTGCTCTTTTTTCCTTTTAGTCTTCTCTATACTTTTCTTCAACATTTCTGTATAAACTTACCCCACTTTTAAAATCAGAAAATAGTAATACTTTTTTACTTTGCAAAGGTAAACGTAGGACTCAATGATGTTTCATAAATTGAGACTTTTATGATCGAAATGACTTTTAATTCTAGTCGATCCTTTTATGATTTAACAAACAACAACCTTGATGAAATAATTCTAATGGCTCCGTGATAATGGGTCATATTCCCTATATAGAAAAACATGCAAAACAAACCTGAAAAATGCTCACATCGGCAAAGCAGTTTGAAACATGTTAGAAATGGCAGACCCCAGCTCACTTCAGCCAGATCACCAAATGTACACTCCTGAAATCCAGAGAAACCCCAAAGAGGCAGAAATTCATGTTTTGTCAGAAATGGTCCCAAATAATAGGTCACAGCCTGACATCTCTCACTGATTTCCTTAAATGTGTTTTTGGAAGTAAAGAAGAACATTTTGGACAAACTAAGGAAAGAGGTACCCTCTAATTTTTCCCTCTCCCATTTATTAGAGCAGAATTCAAGTGCTTTGGGGACAAGCATAAGGTACACTGGTTACCTTGGCCTGAGGAAGCTTAGCTGTCTCCTCTGTATCTCAGAAATAGGCATTAGAATTTCCATGGCTCCATCTGGAGGGGATATGCTAATTTCTCTCCTGTGGCTCTGAATTAAATACTCTGAGAAGCAACAGGTATGACAAAAATGAACATAGGCCTTGAATCAGGGAGTCATAGGTACAAATTTTAGGTCTAGTGTTTTATAAACTATAAGTGGCATCTTTGTCCCCCAATCATTATCTTTTGGAGCTGTTCTTCCCAGAATTGAGATGGGAGAATTGTCAAAAAGCAGCCAGGTTATGAGCTGGCCTCAGCCTCTCTCAACCATTCCATACTTGCAATTCTATGTAATATTCCCAAAAAATAAATAAACAGAAAAAATTGGCTTTTGGTTGCTTTTTCTATCTACTCACTGTTACTGTTTAGGTTCAAGACACTGACATTTCTGATATAACTGCCCCATAACTGCTCTCATGACTCTAAAGTAGCACTGTCCTTAGTCCATCTGCCACATTGTAACTGGGGTGACCTTGCTAAAGGGAAGCGGTTCTTGTCAGTGTTTTGTTGTCCTCAAGAAAAAGCTCTGGGCCTCTAGGATATCATCAAAGTCCCTCACAATCCGATGGTTGCTTCTAATACCAAGCTTGTGTTCCTGTTCCCTTTTTCTCACTGTTTGCATTTTCTCAAATGTTCTAAGTGCTCCTATATCTCCAGGTATTTTGACACAGCATTTCTTCTGCCTAGAATGTTTCCCTTTCCATCTTCCATGAATTCTTCTTTGCATCTTCCCACATCAAGGCACCACTTAGCAACTTGCTACTCAAAGTATCATTGGCATTGCACAGGACAACCTTAGAAATGCAGAATCTCAGGCTCTTCCTCAGACTCCTGGGTCAGAACCATCAATAAAACAAGATTCCCAAGTGATTATTGACCACATGAAAATTTGAGAAGCTGAAGTGTAACTAATTCCTACTCACAGTTACTTTGGGTTTCACCTCCGTCCCCAAGTCTTATTTCATTCTACTTTTATCCTACCTAGCCTACACTGGATGTCTTTCTCCTATCTCCAGTATTCTGTGTTCCTCTCCACATAATTTGCCACTTTATAATATTCTGGACTCCTGCCAGCCCCACTAGGAGCCCTACTCCCGTACTCCCAGCATACATACTATCAGGTACTCAGTAAGTCTGCCTTGAACAAATCAATGGACCTATTAGACCAAATAAAGTTGTGAGTAGAAAAGGTTTGCTTAGTTCTTTTTTGCTTTCTACTTTTCCTTCATCTTGGACGGTTCTCTTTCTGGTTCTTGTTATATGTTCAACTGCCAGCTGCTAAACTCAAGGACAACTTTGGGAACAACGATTTTCCCTGGACTTCCTCAGGCCAATAGCTTCAGGCATTTGAACAGATGAGTTGTCCAGATCTTTATTTCACTGTGGATTGAGATCAGTCTAGAAATCAAAGCTTTGGGTTCCAATTACAGGAAGGGTCCATCTGAAATTCCCTAGAAGTTCTGGTTTCATCTTGCTCTGTGGGTATCTACAACTTCTCTGTCTGGGAGAATTAGCTAACTGTTGCTCATCCTGCTGCAAAATTCCAACACGAAGGAAAAAAGAGCTCAGAAAAGCCCAAGCACACAGCATCTCAGAGACGACCTACCAATCTGTATGCAAGTGACTTTCAGGAGTGAAAGGGAAGGGATGCTGGCCAATTCGCAGCATGGCTGGGGTTCCCTCCAGAGGCTGGCCAGCCCTGATGGCTAAGAAAAGCAAACAAAAGAAATATTCTTTCCACTTGTGAAGGAAACAAAGACCCTACTGAGAAAACTCAAGGAGCAGTGAAGCTGTAAAATCAACAGAAATGGGGGCCCCATCTGTGGTGCAGGCATCTGGTTTCAATGTAAACATCCTTAAAATGTTTCAAGAATGAATACACATTTGAATAATTTATTACTAAAGTGGTCCCCCCTCCGTGGATATTTAGGGAAGATGCAGAACTGAGGATATCCTTGCATTTGTCCCACTCAAAGTTCCTGCTCTGTATAGACAATCTCTGAAGCAAACCCTGAGGAAAAACATTTGAAAGCAAATGAAACAGAAATGCTTGGGAAAATTCAGGGTTGCCTGGCTGGATTCAGGTACATTTTGAAAGACATACATGAGCATAGCTCCTTAAGTAGACGGTACAGTTTGTAAGGAAGCCAGGTGTGAGGATGGGAAAGCAAGGATCTCTGTCTGCAGTTTCCTCTTTGGGAAACTGCTCTTGAATTGTACTTGCTGCAACAGGTGTTCAATGTAAACTACAAAAATCTGATTCCTGTTCTAGAATAGAAATTGCAAAGCAGTAACCAAGAGACATTTTATTTTGGGTCACACCATGTTTTTAAAAAAAGTCTTAAATCGGTTTCCCACATTTAAAAATTTTCAACCCCTGGCAACAGTTGGATCTGAGTAGTTTTCATCACCTTTGGAAAAGATACATCTTCCGGTTTGTGCCAGTCTCAACCATTCCCTTGGATATGGCCTAGACCTAGAATGCTGGCTTTCCGGTACAGATCCACACATGTATCTTGGGCCACAGCCCCAGGGGTTGAGAGAGGAATTTGGTTTCTGTAGGTCAGCCATTTTGGGTCAGTCACTTTTAAGTATTGTAATTGATATTGTATGATTCATATTCTCTCTCTCTCTCTCTCTCTCTCTCTCTCTCAACATGGTGGAACTCTTCTTTGTATTCACATTATTTTTTTTTACAGGATCATATGAATGCTAATTTTTAAATATATTTTCTTCTTTAATTAGGGTCAAATATGCCAGTGGTAGAGCATTCTTATGAATAGTCTGTCTCCAGTGAGATAGATAAAGGTCTTTTCTTGGTATTTCCTAGATCCTTTAGTCCTTTTGTCTCCCTAAATATAGTCATTTTTAGAGGTTTATCTACAATCTCAATTTCTAGCTGTCTCACTATGGGTCACCCTGAAATCACTGCTCTTGAGCTCACAAAGGTTGAGGACAAATTTTCATGCAATAAAATCATGTTGCTGGAGTCTATCAGCCCAGAGTTCTTTATACTTGAAATGGCAAAGGAGAGCCAGGAATTGAACCCCATGGTCTCCAACTCAGATATCTTTGACACTAGCCAGGCATGTTTTCATTTAAAGATGAAAACAAATGGATTCTGAGCTCCTTGGGAGCAGGAACCAGGATTTACTCATCTTTCCAGCCCTGCATCTGAGTTCCAATGCTCAGCACCAAGCCTTGCATGGAACAGGCAAAGACAGAGATTACATGTTGGGTTTTAGACAACAAAATGGGTTCTATATCTACAAGGTTTCCTAATATTTAATTTTTTAGAATTAAAGTACTCAAGAATTATAAATTCTTAAAACTCAACTTCTAGAAAAGTGCATTTGCACATACTAATATAATTTACAGACAGCCAACCTTGAAAATCACAAAGTTTAGAATTTCCCATGTGAGACGATCAGCCCCCAGATCCCCAGATGAGTAAGAGTTGCTGAAGAGGAGCTTGGTTGGCACTTGGTGTAAGAATTTAGTCTCTTGATTATTTTATAGTATAGGTTCCTAGCTTAGAAACATGGTTTTAGTATAAGTGGTGCATGCCCATTTTCAACAGCCCATTGGACTGGCCTGGAGATGTCCTGCTCCACACACTGCGAAAAAGCAGAAGGGCATCATGGCCTGGCAGGTGAACAACCTGTAGAAGGGCAAGGCAAGAAAATAAAACTGGAAATACAAGAGCTCTCATTAAGGAAAATTCCTGAGGTATCCATTATGGGCTGAGTTATGTGTAAAAATCTTGATATTGAAGCCTTAATTCCTAGTATCTCAGAATGTGACTATATTTGGAGAGGAGGTCTTAGAAAAAGTAATTAAGTTAAAATGAGCTAATCAAGATGAATCCCACCCAATATGACTGGTATCTATAAGAAAAAGAGATCAGAACACAGGTAGGGCATGCATAAAAGGACCATGTAAAGACCCAGGGAGAAGATGGCCAAGGATATAAGCTCCAGAAGAAATCAATCCCACCAACACCTTAATCTTGGCTTTCTAGACTCCAGAAGTGTCAGAAAACAAATTGTTGTTGCTTGAAGTCCACCTAATCTATGATACTTTGTTATAATAGCCTCAGAAAGTCCACACACTAACATCAAGTGCAGTCCCACATTCCAGAGCACAAATGTGTAACCATCACAGTAATAACAGAAATGACACATAACAGAATGATGCTATAGGCCATTTGACTTACGAAGCATCATGATCCTACTTCCAATACAATGCACTCAACCTCAGATATCTGGTCCAAGGTAGAAAAAGGAAAAAGAAGCGGGGCCACTGATGGGACCCTGCAGAAGAGCAGCCCAGTCCCAAAGCCCACGTGAGAAGAGCATGGGCTGATCCTGATCCAGACCCTCTCTCCTTCCTTCAATTTTTGGTCATTCCATTAAAGGAAAAGGGAAAAAAACCCACAATACTATTCATTCCAATGATTTACTAAGTAAGTGCCCTAGAATTGATTAACATGTAAGTAATAAGATGATCACCAGTATCTAGGTACATAAAGATCCTTTCAAATGGTATTTTAGTGAAGTTGGTCAAATGAATAACCTTGAAGTTAGGGGCCAACGAAACTATAGAGTCACAGTATTTTTGTGGTGAGTACATTACTTTTAACTCAGGATGTGTTGACCTCATAAGCAACACCTAGTGAAACTGTATTTGGTGATGCCTTCTACTTAGAAATATTGGTTCACAGTATGGAAATGACTGGTAAGAAAAACCACTTGATTCTCTTCTTATGATTCTGCCTGGTTGGGCATTACATCAAATTCTGCAAGGACCCTGAAACACTGCTGCCCAGGAAAAATTAGTCATTACTAAGACAGCTTTATAGTACAGCAGCCATTTTATAATGCAATTGTGATGCTTGAGAATTTTTAAGTGAAAACGGGGTGTATGTGGCATGGGGTTGGCTTGACATCAGCATTAATCACATCTAAGACAAGGGCACAAAGAAGTGTGGCTGGTGAATCTGTCAGCCAGTGAGTGGTCTTTCTAGACATTCTACGAATGTAGACCTAGACAATTATTGATGCTATAAATAATAAAAGGCTGTAAAATGCTAGCTTTTATTATTAATAATACTAATAATTGTGGTACATCTCATAAGGTACATTCAGATCTCTCTACAATGCGGTGATAGCTTGTATTTCTGGTGTGATTTTCCATTGCCCTCTCTATGCTCCAGTCCAGCTGCATTTGTCCTCATCGCCTGTGTTTGCTTTGTGCCACTTCCATGACTCCGTCCCATCAGTGCCTGTTAAAACCCTCATAGAGTCTAGGAGCCTGGATTAGAACTCAGGCTGCCACAAACTAACTGTGTGACTTAGGCAAGTTTCTGAACAATCTGTGCATTGGTTTGCTCATCTACAAAATGGGTAACAGGAGTATTACCTCCTGGGGTTGCTGTGATGATGAGATGAGATACCGGATCCAAAGCAATAGTGCCTAGAAGGGAAGGGAGGGGATTGTACAAAAAAGAAAAATCAAGATATATTATGAATGTGATCATTATCTATAGCTTTGTACCGATAACATTAATTGAAAAAATAGTGCCTGAGCCAGATGCAACTCACCTTCCCTTCAGCCTTCTAGGGATATTGCTCTATATATTAGACCAGCACATGAGGCTTCATGAATATGGGTCTAAGGACTGCTAACCAATAATCATTAATAGTTATTTCTGTTAACTTTGACCTAACAGTTAACTAAGTTAAATGATTAAATATTAATGTGCATGACCAAGCACCCCCTTTGTAGGAGTGGTTTGGTCTGGTTCTTCCATTTCTTTGGGGGCTTCTCCTTGCGTTCTGGGCTTATTAACTAATGAACCAGAGTGCGGGACACAAGTCCTCTGTGCTTCCTAACATGGAATTTTTCTGGCAAGCTTCTTCCCATGACTCCAAGTTCCCTGTAAACCTGTTAGCATTCCCAATTCGTTATCAGAGAGTAGGTCCAGAGAGCAAGAGTTCAAGCAGATAGGACTTCCTGGGGATAAGAGCAGAGGGGATTTTTTGCTGTCATCTGCTCTCAGGTGGCTGACATGCTAAGTGGTAGTTGTTCCCTTGTGCAGAAGGGAAACTTCCATATAAGGTGAGGCCCAAGCAGGCAGTTAAGCAAGCAGAAGTGTTCCTGGGGCAGCGAGCCCTCTTGGGAAGGAGCAGCCCACCCTGGCAAAGATTCTAGTGCACTTCATGGCCACCTTGTGCAGGAACAAAGGACACATTGTTACCTCCGAGCACGGAGTGCCACAGGCTGGTAAAAATATGAGTTATACTTTTTTAATGGGATGAGGGGAATTGGCTTCCCTGCAATGTTTTGGATGGAGTCATAACAAAAATAAACTACATTTTGGGCCTGAATTTATGAAGCCCAGAGCCAGGCTACATGGTCACAGCGGGGGCAGCCCATGTTGCATAAATCAAGGGCAGGAGCCAAGATGACCTAGCAGCTGCCCTGCCCGGATTTGTGTGAGGAAAAGAATCTGAAACACTTCCCAGTGGCCTTCACTGTCTGCCCTTTTTTTCCTTTCCTAAATATGTGGGTTGCTCGTAGAGTTGATGATTTCTGCCTATTTGTATCATTGCTAAAAATCTGCCAGCTGAGTAACACATTGGAAACCTTAGGATGGGACTCAGTAAAATAGGAGAAGGTGTTGGCCCACACTCTGCAATTTGTATCTATTTCTTCTTGGAGCTGAGCATGTGCAGGTCTGTATGGTGTGCACACACACACAAATACACACATACACAATCACTACAGTTGACACAAGAAACCAGGGAAGAATAGAAGTGAGGCAATATTGCTTCCCACCAAGAAACCACAGAGAAAGAGAGAACCTTGAACTGTGAACTTCATGGCTAAATGAAGCCCCTGTCTAACACTGGTTATGGAAGTAGTCTGCGTGATTTGGGTTTGCCATTCTATGAAACTCTTGGGCTCTGAAAATAAACAAAAGGAAAACTCTGGAGCCTTGATTTTGAATATACATCAGAGAAAGTTGCTTGACCTTTAGGTCAACATTTAAAAGCTGTGGGAACAAAAATGGCTAGGACTGAGGCCATCATACCACAGTGACATATGTGCACCCATTTTTGTAGCAGCACAGTTTGTAATAGCTAAAGCTTGAAAACAGCCCAAATACCCATCAACCAGCAACTGAATAAAGAAGATGTGGAGATTTTTTGTGTGTGTGTGTGTGTGTGAAATTTAGTTTTACTCAGCCATAAAGAATGATAAATTAGAGACATTTATACCTAAATGGAAGCACCTTGAGGCCATACTCATAAATGAAATAAACAGGACAGATATCCAAATACTGCATCATTTCTCTAGCATGAGAAATTTAAGGTATAAATGAATAGCAAAATGTACAATGGGTATTGTGAAATAGGAAGAAAATCTTCAAAGAGAAAGGGGAAATTGGGGGGGGAGGGGAAAACAAAGAAGAGGAAAAATTGATGGTAAAAAATCAGAAACATAATATAGTACTGGAAACATTAGTCATAGCAATCAAGCAGAACAAAGATATAAAAGGAATAAAGAAAGGAAAGGAAGAAATTAAATTGCCATTATTTGCTTATAATATGATACTCTATCTGGAGGATCCTAAAAACTCAACCAAAAGACTGCTAGACTTAATTACCAAATTTAGTAGTGTTGCTGAATGCAAGGTGAATGCTCAAAAATTAACAGCCTTTGTCTACACAAACAACAGACTCACTGAAAGAGAAATTGCGGAGTAAATCCCTTTCACAGTAGCACCCAGGAAAATGAAGTATCTAGGAATCAGCCTAACAAAGGAAGTGAAAGACCTCTACTCTGAAAACTATAGGACCCTGAAAAACGAGATAGAAAAGGAGATCATAAAGTGGAAAGACATCCCTTATTCCTGGGTAGGGAGAACCAACATCATCAAAATGGCTATGCTGCTACAACTACTATACAGATTCAATGCAATTCCAATTGAAATTCCAACGCTATACTTCACAGAGCTAGAGAAAATAATACAAAAATTCATCTGGAACCACAAGAAACCTAGAATAGCAAAAGCAATTCTAAGCAACCACGACATGGCAGGGGGTATTACAATCCCCAATTTAAAACTCTACTATAAAGCCACTGTGATAAAAATTGCATGGTGCTGGCAAAGTAACAGACCCGAGGATCAGTGGAATAGATTAGAAGATGCAGAAACAACCCTGGATACACTAAGCCACCTTATCTTTGACAAAGGAGCCAAACATCCTCAATGGAGGAAAGACAGCCTGTTTAACGAATGGTGCTGGAAAAACTGGGCTTTACTAAAGCTAGACCTATCTCTTTCAGCATGCACAAAACTAAATTCAAAATGGAGATGAGACTTAAACATTAAAACAGAAACAATAAGCCTGCTGGAAATCAGATTAGGTAAAACTCTTGGAGACATCGGCTTAGGCAGAGACTTTATGAATAAAACCTCTATAGCACAAGAACTAGCAGAAAGAATCAACAAATGGGATCTCATACTACTGAAAAGCTTCTGCACAGCCAAAGAAGTCACTGGCACTGCTAGAAGACAACCAACAACATGGGAAAAAATCTTTACTAGCTGTTTATCAGACAAAGGGCTATTATCTACAATATATAAAGAACTTAAACAGATCAGCCTGCCCAAGTTCAAAGACCGAATTTAAAAATAGGCATCTGAAATGAACAGACACTTCTCAGAGACAGAAGTCAAAGCAGCTAAGAAGCATATGAAGAAATGTTCAACATCACTGGTCATTCGAGAGATGCAAATAAAAACAACGCTGAGATTTCATCTCACTCCACAAAGAATGACCGCTATTACAAAATCAACCAACAATAAATGCTGGCGAGGCTGTGGGGAAAAAGGAACCCTTCTCCACTGTTGGTGGGATTGCAGACTTGTGCAACCATTGTGGAGATCTGTGTGGAGATTTCTCAGAAAACTAGGACTAGGGCTCCCATTTGACCCTGCTATCCCCCTGCTAGGAATATACCCAAAAGAATTTTTAAAATCACATTGGAAAGACAGATGTACACGCTTGTTCATAGCAGCTCAGTTCGTGATAGCTCAATCTTGGAAACAACCCAAATGCCCATCAGCTGGAGAGTGGATAAAGAAGATGTGGGTTTTTTTTTTATATAATGGAGTATTATTCTGCCATTAAGAATTACAAGACTGATTCATTTATGTGCAAATGGATACACCTAGAGGACATGCTAATAAGTGAAATAAATAGATCACAGATAGGCAAATACTGGATCTTCTTTTTGATATGAGCACCTATAGATGCAAATGAGCCCTAGAAAGTATGACAGTTTTTGTAGAATGGGAAGTCTCTAGAGGAAATTTGGTGTGGGAATGAAATGAGGGGAAGGAATAAATATGATTCTGAAAGAAAATAAAAGAGCATGTATATAAGGGGTGGGGAGTTGTGGGTGGGTAGGAATATGGGTAAAAATGAGAATTAACTTGTGTCATATATTGGTACAAATTCCCCAATGTTATGTGATTGTGAGATGTATATAAATTGTACCAATAAAGAATTCAATTAAAAAAACAGAAACGAAGTTTATGTATATGAGAGTGAGGGGTTGTATGGAGGTCAGAGGAATGGGAAAAATAATCAAGATACATCATGTACAGGTTCAAATTCTCAATGATGAATAGGATCATAATGTATACCTAACATGTACCAATACATTCAACAAAGGGAAAAATTAAAAATTTTTAAAAAGGACTGGAGAGGAAGGCAGCTCATGAAAAAAAAATCCCTTAATTCTTGAGAATTATGGAGGAAAGAGACCAAAGAGCAAAGCAAAATCCTATGGAGTGTCCACAATGGAGTGGAGGGTTCAGGTTTTCAGTGTCCACAATGCAGTAGAGATTAGGGGTCCTACTGTCCACTGTTTCAATTATGGACTCCACGGATATCACTGTGGTTAATAGGTTCTGCTCACATGAAGACACAGGCATGCAGCAGTGTGTGAGCTGTGCAGTCCTGCTATTACAATAAGAATATCTGGCATGCTTAAGAACGTTCCTGGAGCCCTAGTCAATGCACCGGAACAAATGACGTTAAAGAACAGTGGTATTAGTAAGATTTCTAGTAATTGTTTGCCTGCCTGGACTATCTCCAATGAGATATTAAAATAATTAATCATCCCTATAGCCCTCCTAGCCCTCAAAACATTCATGAAACCATAAAACAGTCAGATCCAAAACACAGACCCAGTGGCCCTTCTCCCTGAGAAGAAACTGAGAGGCTTGGAAAGGGGCCTCAGGCTGTTCGGCTAGACAGCATTTGCTGAAATGGCCAGATACTGTTCTTTCTCCTAGTAACTGAGAAATAGTGTCAGACCTTTTACTTGAAGTGTGATTACCATATTCTGTGTTTTCATATAGAAAGTTATTTCTTGGGCCAGAGATTTAGCTCAGTGGTTCCAGCGCCTGCCTAGCAAGTGCAAGGTCCTGAGTTTGATCCCTGGTAACCATATACCACCATGCCAGGTGTGATGACTCATGCCTATAATCCCAGCACTCAGGAGGCAGAGGCAGAAAGATTGCTAAGTTATGGGCTACATAGTGAGCTCAGGGGCAGCCTGAACTATAAAGCAAAACCCTATCAAAAAAAAATTATTTCTTGAAGTTCTAGAATGTATGATAGATTTTGGGAAATAGGAAATATTCAAAGGGAATGTGGTAGGGGAAAGTAATAAGGGGAAAGAATAAATATCATTTGGAAAGAAAAAGAAAGAACATGTATATAGGGGGAGTTGTGGGGTGGTTAGGGATATGGATTAAAAATGAGAATTAACTTGTGTCACATACTAGTACAAATTCCCCAATGTTGAGTGTGATTGTGAGCTGTATATAAAATGTACCAATAAAGAATTCAATTAAAAAATTGAAAGTCTTTATATGATTCCTGTCCTAGTTATTCTTACTCAAAACATCTATCATTTTTAGTAGGAAAGCAGTTTTCTGTTCTACATAGGAACCAGCTCTCTCTTGTCATTTATTTAACTTTTTCCTGTTTCTTCATGTTCTGAGGGAATTTTCAAATTTATCTTCTTCAAAAGTGATCTGATCTTCTATCAGTTCCGTTATTTGCTGTATCTAATAAGAATTTTAATGCAGCTCTTGAGCTTTTAGCTTCTAGACTTACTCATTCTGCATTTCTAGCTTCATCTCATTTCCTCTCTCTCTTCCTCTGACCTTGTAACTTTCTATTTCTGCTTTCAAAAAAAAAAAGCCATATAGAACATAAACAAAACAGGAACCTTCATACTAAACAAGGCCAAAAGAGCAAATTTTGTCATTTTCTGGAATTTATTGATTGAACACTTAATACATGGCAAGCACTATGTTAATTTCTGATGTTGAGGAAAGAAATATAAACAAGATTTTCTCCTATTATGAAAGGGCTTGTGTAGTTGCATATGCATACATGTATTAAGAAGTATACCTTCGGGCAGGAGGGTTAGCTCAGTGGTTCCGGCGCCTGCCTCGAAAGCACAAGGTCCTGAATTTGATCCCCGGTAACCACATATAATGCTGGGCGCAGAGACTCACGCCCACCAGCCATCAATACCACATACCACAGTGCCAGGCGTGGTGGCTCACACCTGTCATCCCAGCACACGGGAGGCAGAGACAGAAGGATTGCTGAGTTCGAGGCTTGCCTGGGCACCATAGTGAGCTCAGGGCCAGCCTGAACTACAAAGTGAGACCCTGTCTCAAAAAAAAAAAAAAAGTACACCTTAACAATCATAACCAATACAAAAGATATTATCTGCCTAAAGAAAGTCCTATATCGTAAGTCTGAAATGTAGTCTTAAATAATATACATTCTTATTTGTTCCTGCAATAGACAATTTTCAGAGGCCTTATTTTCTTTTAAATTGACTCTCCTTTTTCTAGGTCTGCAGCAACTGTTTCACCTGATTCCAACAGTAGTTTTACATAAGTTGGGTTTTTTTTTTCCATAAAATTATGTAAGAAAGGTGCGCGTTCTCTGGATTGTGTGTCAGCAGGCCCGTGTGGGAAGGGGCTGGCCTCGCTGACATCACTCCTCTTTTGTAGGATGATCTCATGCCTGCAGCTGGAGGACAGGTGGACATGCAGCCTCTGCCCACACTCCAGACTCTAACAGAGCTCTGACTCACTGAGACCGTGACTCAACAGGCATGAAAAACCACAACCCACCATGTAGAGTACTTCTGGCATTCATCTTACTTCTTATGCACATCTGTGTGCTGAATTTATAGAGCCATCCTTCCCAGGATGCAATTATACGTCACACATCCTTCACAGGAAGGAAAAAGATCCCTCTCCTTTCAGGCTGTTGGTTTGGGGAACTGCTTCAGTTGGGTAGCTTGAAGAAGCAGGGAGGATGACTGGGAAACAACTTTTGACTGCCTTAAAAGGAAGCAGCTCTCTAGAAGAAGGAGGAGGAGGAGCATTTCGCTTTCTGGCTGGAAGAGGCAGAGAGCTTCTCTCCAGCCCTCCACCTCTGGGGTCCCTCAGGGCTACTGCTATTCCTGGACAGTGGCCATGGGTCGCCTGACAAGCCCGCTTTTTAGTTGGTGCTGGGGTGAACATTTCCTCTTGTTTCTGAATCTTTCTGCACATTTTCAGGGGAAGCTGGAAGGGATGCAACAGGGCTGCTCTCCAGATGTCTTTCCCTGCTGTCCACATATGCTTTTTAATCTTCTCTACCCCAAATATGACAAGCAGAAATGAAAACAAAAATAGAAGTGAAGTTAACCATGCAAGGGGCCAACATATGTTTATGTGGTATGGGTCAAAGAAATATATAATCCTGCAGACACATTATAAACGCTCTGTAAATCTGAGTCTAACAAGCCGAAATGGAAATGGTCATGGTCTGTGTAAGAACCATATAGACAAATGAGTACATCCGTGTGCTAAACAAACACACGCATACACGCAAAGCTGATTCTGTCAGCTGCTGGAATTCACTCACTTATTCACTGAATATCTTCAGTGTACCAAGTGCTATACTATGTGCCAAAGCTGGAAATCAAAATGTGTGTGGATATGGATGTAGTTGTATTCTTTTTTTTTTTTTTTTTTTTGCTTTTTGGAGACAGGGTCTCGCTTTGTAGTTCAGGCTGGCCCTGAGCTCACTATGGTGCCCAGGCAAGCCGCCGTGAACTCAGCAATCCTCCTGTCTCTGCCTTGTATTCTTTAAGTGTACACAATGAATGTGTGTGGTAGATAAAGTGTTCATCCTCTTAAGAAAGGCTTAAAACTCTCTAGTGCCTTCCTCTGCCAAGATAATTCATTAGGAAAATAAAGCATTTTGAACAGATGATATGGAATGGGGTATTTTCATCTTCTACCCACCTTTTTGCATTCAAAAAGAAAACCTCAAAACCTCAAAATGGATCTTAGAACTAAACCTAAATGCTAAAACCCTAACAGTTCTAAAGGAAAATATTTCTATAACTTTAACTCACAAACATTTCTTATACAAGACACAAAAAACTACTCATCACAACAGAAAAATTGGATAAATCAAATTTCATTCTAATTAAAATTTTCTGCTCATGAAAAAATACCATTAATCTAATAAATATAGGACTGGAAGACCTGGACATAAAAATATATATCTTTGATCTCAGCACTTGGGTGGCTGAAGCAGAAGAATCCCTGCAAGTTTTAGGCCAGCTTCAGTTATGTATTGAGTTCAGGGTCACCCTGAACTATATTATGAGAGTCTGTCTCAAAAATGATCATATATAATATGTAATGTAATAAAACTTTTATTAATACTAATTTTATATATTATGCATTGGAGTTAATGTGCATGATACAATCAGTACTTAATACTGATCAACTTAATCACCTTTTTTTTTTTTTTTTGAGACAGGGTCTCGTTTTGTAGTTCAGGCTGGCCCTGAGCTCACTATGGAGCCCAGGCAAGCCTCGAACTCAGCAATCCTCCTGCCTCTGCCTCCCGAGTGCTGGGATTACAGGCGTGACCCACCATGCCTGGCACTGTGGTATGTGGTATTGATTGCTGGTGGGTGTGAGTCTCCACACCCAGCATTGTATGTGGTTAACCGGGGATCGAACTCAGGACCTTGCGCTTGCAAGGCAGGCACTGTAACCACTGAGCTAACCCTCCGGCCCCTTAATCACCTATTATTTCAAGTGACATCAAAGGTATACTATAATATCCATATTACACAATGTGATAATATATACTGTATGATGTTTTATATGCTATATAACACTATATAAAACACATACAGAAAGAGATAAACATATAGATCTGTTGTAGGACTCATCAGAACATACTTTTGAAGAACTTCTACAAGAAACAAAAAAATCAATTTTCAAAGCCTAGGTTAAAAACTATACACTAGGGCTGGAGGGTTAGCTCAGTGGTTCCAGTGCCTGCCTCGCAAGCGCAAGGTCCTGAGTTCGATCCCCGGTGACCACATACAATGCTGGGCGTGGAGACTCACGCCCACCAGCCATCAATACCACATACCACAGTGCCAGGCGTGGTGGCTCATGCCTGTAATCCCAGCACTCGGGAGGCAGAGACAGGAGGATTGCTGAGTTCGAGGCTTGCCTGGGCTCCATAGTGAGCTCAGAGCCAGCCTGAACTACAAAGCGAGATCCTGTCTCAAAAAAAAACTATGCACTAGAACAGGATATGCAAATACTGGAAAGCTGAGGACAATGCATTCAGTATGGGCAGTTAGCAGGGAAATGCCAATTGAGGTTTATTTCAAACTACTCAGAATGGTTAGAACAAAAACGAACATCTGGGACAATACTGTGTCTGAGCATTTGGAACAACAGTAACTCTTCCCTATACTACTTGGGGTCTGATGGTTTTATAAGGTAAATAAATACTACATTATGACCCAGCAACTTTACTCCTAAGTAGGTGTTCAGAAAAACGGAAACATAAATGCACAAAAACTCTTGTTGAAGAATAGTCATGGTAGCTTTATTCAAAATAGACAAAACTCAGAAACAGCCTAACTGCCCACCAGGAGCATGGATAAACTAAATGTAATATAGTCACGTGATGGAATAATACTCAGCAAGGAACTGGTGATACAACCCATATGGCACTGTAAAACACCACAGTGAGGGAAAAAGCCCAGACTCAAAAGCATAGCCACTGCCTGAAAATGATGCTTGAGAGCAACATATTTTATCTTATCCCAATTTTTCAAACTTAATTGAAAAAGGCAAAAGTCCTTGTATTGTTTCAGAAGGTCATGTATGACCTAGCCCCTGCTTTCTGGTCTACTCCCCAGACCTGCTCTCCTACCATCCCCTCCCTCCCTCACTCCACTCCAGCTCTGCAGGCTCTTTTGGTGTGCTGGGAGTATGTCACGTGGTCACCTAAGAGAGGCCTTGCTGTTGCCTCCCTTCTAGAAAGTTCTTCCCTCAGACAGCTCCCTGGCTTGCCACTCCACCCCCAGCAGGCCTCTGCACAAACACCACCCTGGCCATCCCATGTAAAATTCCAGGCTCTGCACTCCCTGTTCCCTCTTACCCTATATATCTGTCACAGTATTCATCTGATATATAACACATTTATTGTACCTTTGTTTATGAAAGTTTTTGACAGCACTGACTTTGCTTTGCTTACTGCTATTTCCTAAACTGCTAGAACAGTTTCTGGCGTGTAATAAACACCCACTAAATAGCTATTGGATAAATAAATGTACAAATGACTAGAAGGTGATGGTAGATCAGATGAAAAGTATCGCCTTATGGTTCTTTTGTTATTAGACTTCTCATTCAAATTGTTGGCCAGAGCACTTACATTTTAAAATACACACAAGATGAATAGCAGATGTGTTTCAGAAAAAAATAAACAATTTACATCAAAGAGCTCTGTGATGTTTTCAAGGGCCTATGTAGCAAGCTTTCACAAACCTTTATGATCAGAAATCACGGAGCAAAATGATGTATAAGACTGTCTTTTGTGTGGAGGGTAGGAGCTCCAGGAGCTGGCAAACCCCTGGGGCGATCTTGCTTTCAGTAGCCCTTCCTTTGGGGCCCTGCAGAGGGTCAGCCATAGGATTTCTGAGCAGTCGTCACTAGCATTCCAAAGTTACAACCATTTAGAACTACAGACCTGAAAGTTAACAAAATTGCCCAGGGTAAACCCGGGTAAAATTCTCAAGCTGGGGATATATCATCACAGAAGCAGCCTGAGGTCTGGCTCTGCAGTCTATGACCAATTCTCTCACTAATTAGTAGGGTGACCACGAGCAATCAACTAAAATTTGGTGTTTCTACTCCCTCAGCTGGAAAAGGAGTTCAGCTAAAAAGCCTCTAAATCTTTTCCAACACTTATAAATTTTTAATCTTTGATTTCTACATTTATAAACCAAGGAAGAGTTCGACTTTTTGAAGTTTTTAAGTAAAACTTTCAGTTGTAACATCTACATTTAAAAAAAAATAAATATATCTAAACTAGGTTATTATTGTTTCTTTTTACACCTGACATCATTCCCTAAACCATGAGGCTTTACTTTCCTTTCCCTATCCTTCTTAGACCGAACTGACAACTTACATTTCCTTAAACATGTTACAATGTTCAGATATTATCCATGCCAACCATTCAGTTACTTGAATCAATACAATTTTATCTGGGTCAGCTAAGTCGGATGCCTTTTGTAATCCAAATATTATGGCTTGTGTCTAGATGTTCCCCCAAAGCCTCAAGCAGTAACAGGTGGGACTTTTTCTGAGGCAGCTGAATCTAGAGTGTGTGACTGATTCATTGGGCAATGCTAGGCTCAGGGGAACTCAGTTCTGAGTGCTGCCCACCCTAAATACTCTGGATAATGTGACGGATAGAAAGAGCTATTTCGTTCCTTGTTGCTTTGCTACCTTCTGGCTACTATAAGCTATTTCTCCTCTGCCAATACATCCTGCCTTGGAGCCAGACCATTCTGGACTGACACCTCTACAAACTGTAAGCCAAATAAGCTTTCCCTCCTTTAACTTTGAATGTTGAGTATTTTGTCTCAGCAACAAGAGAAAAGTGACTAACACACTAAATTGTCAGAGTACATTTCATTCCATTCCTACTTCTGGCACTTAAAAGCAAAGTAGCCTGGGTCAAGACAAAAATCCATTTGGTCCACCTTATAATATTAGCTACACCCTTGAGATAGTAAGTTTAGCTTTTCCTTATTCACAAGTTATTGTGAGAATCAAATGAGGTAATACATGGCAAAACTTAGTAAAATAGATTGTGCAAATATGGAATAGCATTGTCATTCTACTGGATTTTGAAAGCTACCATGGAGAGCTTACAGCCAAACAGAAATCCTGGGATTCCAGGAAGAAATGTAGAGCGTTTGAGTAGAGAGGACATCAGTTGTCCTACCACTCACAGAACAAGAGAGAGAACTCAGTTAATCTGCAATGATGTTAAATGAGAGATTTTTTAATTAAGGAGGCCAGAATGACAGTGCCAGCTTTTGGGCTTGTACGTAGTTTTGGGCAAGTTATTCAGCATCTGGGCTTGTGTAAAGACTGGCTTAAATGTTTCCAGCTTTTAAAAGTACCATATGGGACACTTTTTGTTTTCTAAGTAACTATTCTCTGTTGACTCACTTTTTCTGCTGAATAACAGGTTCCTTTAATAACAAATCAATCAGAGCCTAACACTTTCCAAGAATTTTATTTTCCTAAGCAGAACAGCTTAAAATGCCATCTTCCAACTGTTCATTGCTAATGTTAGAAATACAGTGAATTGGGGCCAGAGATTTAGCTCAGTGGTTCCGGCGCCTGCCTCACAAGCACAAGGTCCTAAGTTTGATCCCGGTAACCACATACAATGCTGGGCATGGTGACTCACACCCACCAGCAATCAATACCACAAACCACAGTGCCGGGTGTGGTGGCTCACGCCTGTAATCCCAGCACTCGGGAGGCAGAGGCAGGAGGATTGCTGAGTTTGACGCTTGACTATGCTACATAGTGAGCTCAGGGCCAGCCTGAACTACAAAGTGAAACCCTGTCTCAAAAAAAAAAAAAGAAATACAGTGGATGTTTGTATACTGTTTTTTTTTTTTTAATCCCACATCCTTGCTAAATTCACTTACTGGTTCTAAAAACTTTTTGTATAGCCCTTAATTTTTCACATAAAAATGATGATTCTGTGAATAAAGCCAGTTTTATTATCTTCTCCTAATTGTATACCCCTTAATTCTGTGCCAATTTTGGGGTTTTGCTTGCTTGTTTGTTTGTCTGAAGCGTGCACTACTTGGCAAGACCTTGAGTGGCAGCTCTCAGTTCTGCAGGCTCCACATTCTCAGCAGGAACTCTGGGCACATCTGTGAGAAAACGAAGAGGAAGATTTTCCTCAATACCTTTTGCCACTGTTTCTTTAACTTTAAAATAGGAATAGTAATTCTACCTCTCTAGTATATTATGAGAGGAAACATATGGTCACATAAAGAAGGGCATAGCAAGTACTGCAATTGTTCCAGGTAGCGCTCACTACATGAGCATTAATTTGTATAAGCAAGGCTAACACTGGGACACTTTCAGCTGAGAGGTAAATCACGTAATGTTTGACAGTGTCTTTTGCCATCTGGGAAATTCACCTTTTTTTTTTTTTTTTTTTTTTTTTGCTGTACCAGGGATCAAACTCAGGCCCTTATGCATCCAAGGTTGTTGTGGTACCACTTGAGCTAAATCCCCAACCTCAACCATTATTTTTTATGTTAAGGAATTAAAGCTGTGCTTAACAGGTTGGTGTTCATATGCTCGGTCCCAGGGTTTTTAGTTCCAACACTTAAATGCT